>CAJDSM010032854.1:12537-39932 GCA_903981925.1 Ostrea lurida
TGGCCGTTCATAAACACTACGTAATTTTGCGTCATAAACATCTTATAACCAAATTTGGTAGATATATCTTACCATAAATCCAACATGCTAATTAAAAACTTATCAAATTATTCCAATATCTAAAGTAGTTAGATTTAGAGAACGTAAAAGTTATATAAGAGTTTAAAAGTTTGTTTAAAATGGGGGCCCACAGAGCGTCGGAATTTGGTACTGTACAATTGCTCTAAAATGAAAAACAAGAAAATTAAATGGCCGTTCGAAATCCAGAATTGTGTACTGACCTTATCTTCACGAGTTAATTTTTATGCAATACATTGCTTCGTGAACGGAATCATAAGGGAGTGTAGTCCCGATAGAGAAAATGCAAAATAACGTTGCCCAGTTACTTGACCCTTAGTGGCACGAAGTAGCATAGGTATTTGTTGCGTCCAAGAGGAAAAACCCGGATTACAACTTAGTAAGGTAGACAAAGAGAGATAAATATGTTAAAAAGGACAAGACCTGCAATGATTTCCAGCGTTATAGAATGTGATGGGATTTATTGAGACCTGGATATAAGTTTCTCTGTCATCCGATTATCCACGAATTGATTTGTGTGGCGAGCTACAGAATGAGAGCGAAGTATATCAGTAAATCATGTCGAAGAGTGGGATAAGCTGAGATAACGTGGCATGGGTTTGTTCCTCCTGTGTTGTTAAATCTAGAGCAGTTAACAAGGTTAGAAAATTGAGAAATTGTGCGTAACCGAATCCGTTTAAATGATTTCATACCAATTGTTGTATTTGAGTCACAACATTTTAACCAGAGCGTGACGTAATGTTTTTTTTTCCTTCCAGACTTAGCTGAGAATTTTTAGTAGATTGGTAAGGCGCTAACAGGACTCGAATGCAGATGCTATGTGAGATCGGAGTATGACTATATAGATTAGTACGTTGTGGATAAATAGCACTTACCTCTTGAGCGGTCCGTCGCAGTCAACCTTCTGGATCCTCCTAGTATTTGGAAATTCGTTTTATTGGTTCCGGTTGCGCAGGTGGACGGTCCGGTTAGCTCCAATTAGATCGCCTAGTCTGGTTTTGAATGAACACCTTTCCATTAAGTCAACATGTGAATGAAAAGATCATTACGTACATTCTATAGAATAAACGTTTTAATAAGAATAATGTGTTGAGGTTTGATTGTTCTTCTGTACTTTGGATAATAATTGCAGCGAAAAAGGGGGAGCATTTCTAGGTATTTTTTGACATGCGCCTTTGTACATGATGTTTATTAAGTTAATCCAATTATGCTGTACTTTGTGCCATGAACTAAACATAGTCTGAACCCTGTTATCTCAAACCGATGGGACAAGAAAAAGTTGAAGAATCTGATGAACGTCTCGAAGAGATCGAGAAGTACAAATTACTAAGAAATGGCTTGACTCCAAATACATCGTCACATAACCATGATCATTCGAGTATCAGTTTTGATATGCAGTTTAATTTCTTCATTGACCCGCAGGGCCACAATGAGTTTTTAATTCATTAATGAAAAAAGGCAGTTTGTGGTTCCTGGCGCTCTTCTTATACATTGTTATAGATCACTATAAATTGATACACGATCTGGCACTTTTCTGTTCATATATGCAATTTATGAAAATGCTGGATAAAAGCTGATTGGTTAACTGGATGAAAAGAGGAGACCGAATGGATCCGGGGACTAATTCAAAAACAGTAAGTCATTGTTCTAAATGGTACTACAGGGAGTAATTAGTATATTCTCTAAAAACTAGTAATAGTCATCTGTTGTAATGGTACTACGGAGTGGTACTAACCAAAATACAAGTAATCATTGTTTTAAATATACAGCTCGGTACACCAAAACTAGTAAGTCATTGTTAAAATATGTACAGGTAATAACCAAAAGCTAGTAAGGTACTTTTTATAATATGTACGGGGTCTACCCAAACCAACAAGTAAAGTCAATTGTTAGATTTGTGGGTGTATAACCAAAAACTAGTAAGTCCTTTGTCTATATGATTACAGGGGTATTAGTAGCAAAAATCATAGGTAAGTCGTTGTATATTGTATGACGGTGATAAAACAATAACAAGCTAAGTCATTGTTTAAACTAGTACAGGTGAGGTCACTTAACAAAACAAGTTAAGTCATTGTTAAAAATACTGTACAGGGTACTAACATTAACAAACAGTAGGCCTTGTATAATTGTACTACAGGAGCTAACCAAAAAATAGTGAGAATGTATTGTTAAGTATATACAGGGGTACTAAGCATGTCTACTCTCGTCATTGTTATGAGATGGTACTACAGGGTATAACGTCAAAATAGTAGCCATTGTGTATATGTACTGACAGGGGTACTATATCGAAAAACTAGTAAGTCCATTGTTAAATTGTACATGAGGGTATATAACCAAGAGAACAGAAGTCGCTGTTAATATATGGGGTGTACTAACCAGAAACTGTAAGCATGTATTAATATGTACAGGTACTAACCAAAAAAGTCTCAGTATTGTTATAATATGTACTAGGATAGTTAATCAAAACTAGTAAGCGGTTGATTATTATATGGTTACTACAGAGTGGGTTACTAACCGAAAAAGTAAGTCTGTTATTAATGCTAGTCAAAGGGTGCTAATCAAAAACTAGTAGTCATCGGTGTTCTCGATAATGATGTGGGTATGTATAACCAAAAAAATAAACATAGTAAGTCGTTTTAAGATAGTAAATAACTGACCAAACCATTGTAACGTCATTGTTTCTCAAATTATACTACAGGATGTAACTTGTAGTCATCTAAACACCTAAACAAAGTATCCCTGAGGTAGCACTTTTATAAATGTATCATGGGGCTTTTAGACCCCTCTAAGGGACGCAACTTCGTGTTTGAGGCATGGGGCTTTTTAGACCCCATTTCTAAGGCGGTATCCATCTTTGTGGTTCTAGCATGGACTTTTGAGACCCCTCTAGGACTGTGTGTGTGTCCACTTATTTAGGCATGGACCTTAACCCTTTCTAAGGGACTACTTCCTTCTAGGCAGGGGCGTTGTTAGACCACTTCTAAGTGACCCTTTATTCCTAGGAGCAATGGGGCTTTTTAGACCCCTTCTATAAAAACGAGCCAGTTCGTTTCATATGCTACAAGGCTTAAGCAATCTGTTAAAAATGTATTTTCAATTTACAGAGTTGTAGCCTGACTGTCTGGGCCACATGTGATAACTGGACCTTTCCATTTGGAGGAGGCTCCCCGCTGGCGTTAGACAAGTGGATCTTCCAGATTATAATACTGGTTCCTTCAAATGAACCCAGGATGCTTCTATCTTAAGTGAGTCAAAGTTCTTCCTGAAGTTTTCAAAGGAGGCTATTTGGGAGAGAAAAAACCCTCTGAAAAGTTGATTTGTCTTCGGTGCCAGGACATCTTCAATTACAAATGCAGTGGTGGACAAAACCAGTGTGGAAAATCGACCCCACTTGGTATATGTGCTTATTCCACTAAACATATAGGACCTTGACTGGGAGTCAATGATTATGGATTACATTGAGAGCAGTTCAATAACTCTAGTAAGACATCAGGAATATCTTTACTGATTTTTAGTCGCTGTGAAATCCGGAGACCTGAGAGAATGAAGACGAAGCGTTTGATGGGACCTAGTCTATTAAAAAACACTTTCCAAAACATACAGTCAGAGTTGTCTCCACATTTTTGGGAATTACACTGTTCAAAGCGTCAGGTTTTAATTTCCACAGGGGTCCGTACTTTATATTTGTTATGTACATGTATTTGTGGTTATTCAAGGCCTAGCTCTTCAGATGTTTTGCAATCAGATTCCTCTTGAAGACTGATTATACGTTTTGAAATCTTGAGATTTTCTCAGCGTTTTTGAGCATTTAGGCTTTGTTGAATCATACAGTGTTGGTTTTAGTGAATTTGATACTGTATTCATTAGAGGTCTTTTTGACACTATTGTATTTTTTAATAAGTAGTCAGAGAACCTTAAAATATGAAAATCAAATTCCATTGAGTAAGTTCTCCCCATGCAAGAAAGAAATACTAGTTGAACTTCGGACACTAGCTCGTAACTACTGAATATCTCGGAATTACCATGGTTATGTCGAACTTGAGTAGTGATGACGATCCAACCACCTCTTTTTCTTATTAATTTATACGTCGATATCTTACATGGATATCTCAGAATTTTTTTCTTTTGTCCCATCAAGGTTGAGATACACGGAGTTCGTACTGTATTTAGATTCAGTCATTGGAGAAAATTTAGACATAAGTAGTAATTTCTCTGTAGTTCTAAAAAATATGACACACATTTATCAGTTCATATTTAAATTATATGATTTTATAATTTCAGACTCGATTTGATTTATTTCCACGAAGGCACAAGTTATAAAGAAAAAGAATGCAACTAAACAGAAAAAGAGACGACAAAATTACGGAGCGATGTGTTAAGATAATGGAGATAAACCAGAGAAAGACATCCGAGTGAGCTTACAGGGAACTCGCACAGGGAGCCTGTGTATAGGTACATCAGGAATAAAGCGCTGAGGATAGAAGTTCCGAGGTGGATAACATGCGGAAATCATCAGCCTGGGTAGATATCAGGATGAATTTGACCGAGTAATTATGGAAACTTCAGAATAGTCCAGGGAAATCTTCCCAGGGCCTGTGTTGATCATCTAGAAAATAAACCTGAGGAGAAGTCGATAGTAGGGAAACTTACAGGGTGCCTGTGCCATAGCAATCATCTTAGCAAATAACCGAGGAAGAAGGTCCATGGAGTGTTGATGATAGCTAAACTAAATGTAACAGCCACGGGCAGGGTGACCTCGACACCATATTATGGAATGGCAATAAAGCTAAGTACCAGGAGATAATCCGTATCATAAGACTTTATTGTTACCGACAGCATTAACTCAATCAGGATGTCATAGAGTAAGTCAGGCCCGATCTGCCAAGGGCTTTGCTGTACATGGACAATCTTAGCAACCAAGGTGGATCTAATTGCATGAGCATCAAGTTGGATTATGAGGATACATCAAAATAATAGTTTTTCAAAGCAGATAATGAGACAAAAGAATATAATATCAGGTTTTCATATCGCAATTTTCAAGAGATATTCACAGACACACTGGAACTTATAACCAGGCGTTTCATTTTTAGTAGAAATGTATATTTTGTGACAACATTTTAGACTGGAGATGTTAAGCTTAACTTGCTGAAGAAACATTCAGACAAGGTTAATTTGAATTCATCTGAAGAAATCGGGATTTTTCTTGAACTTTCATGCTAGGTTTACATGACAACATAAATGAGACATATAACATGTAATTGGGGCTATCATGTTAACCTTGCAGTCCTTCTCCATATTGTGGAGAAGTTGGAATTGATGAGAGAAGGCCTGCCCAAAACGCTAGATTAACCACGAATTGGTAGTTTCGCAGGCTCTCCAAGCAGGGGCCGTGTGTTGTCCAACCGTAATCAGCCGACGTGCGGGCGTTCACGAGTCGGCGAGTGCTATGGACGGCCGTGAGAGCCTGCAATCTCGTCAATTCTGATGGGACAGAGTGTGATACATGTTTTGTGTGTAGTTCACTTTTGAGTGACCACATGACTCATTACGGATTTATCTATACTGTAAAATTGACCAGGGGTTCTTGTTGTTCATCATGGGTTTAAATTTCATGGTTTTGAATCTAGTATATTATCCCAATAGGTCCAGTTTGACACGGTTCGTATATTTTCGTTGTTGATTTATTTATAAATTTACCTTGATACATATATATGTTTTATTTTCAATCGCAAAATTCGTTACTGCAACACTCTTTTTGGTTTGTTTGTTCTCGTTTGCGATGCTGTTAGTTTACGCGCGCCGAAATTAGCAATTGTATTGTCTATCAAAGAGGTCCCCTCCTAAATAACAGAAAAACTTGCATGATTACTTGTGGTGACTCCAGTATCGAGATGGTCGACCCTGGAAGGGTTTGGGTGCTCTGGGGTTCCAACCCCGGGAAGAGCCCCAGTGTCTAACTGTGCTTCGGATGAAATAGGTTTTTTTTGAGCAAGTGTGTAAAGATTATTCGTTTACTTGGAAGGTTTTACGTTAATGTGGTGTTTAGAGGATTCCTGATTTATCACAATAGCAAGCTATGTGGTGTAGGTGAATCGTTACTACCTCAATATAGAATATCAATTGATTTTATGCAGCATTTGCACTTCTTTTTAACCTGCTTTTATGGGTATGTGTTGTACCTTTAGGTGTGGGCATTAATTAGACCCTCGGTAACATTCACGCCTCGTGGTGGGGACTCAGTAAGTTATTAGAAATGGGCTCTCTAAACCTGCGGAAATCGCGATCTGGTGAATGGTCGATGCGAGTCGAGCTCCTCGAAGGAGTACTGCGGCTTACTCGTGCTGGCCCCGCGAGTATATAATTTATCCCTAAAAGATATGTGTTAACACCGCAGATGTGAGGGGGTAACGTGAAATATGTCAATTCTCACATTCTGCCAGATACTGTTCCGTCAGCTGCGATATCAGAATAGTGCGAGGATAAATCCACAGTTCCTCTCCTGCGCACCTCATGATCCACTGCCAAGGTAAAAAACCCACTACTGAGTCTGTAGGTGACCCCGCATCGGCAGCTAGGGTGTTGGCTATACGCAAAACGTTGGACACTCTTCGAGACCCTGACTAATAATTATCTTGACTCAACAGATTTAGACAGTTGATTCCCAGGTCAATAAGGGTTTGGTGCTGAGGACCGGGAAAATTTGCATGGCCCGCTCTAATCCCGGCTAAAATGAGTGACATACCTCACGCATCACCTTGAAACTTTAAGACTTCCCCAATTAATCGACCGCCAAGGTACCCGAATTAAACTAGACAAAAGTCACTGCTACTATCACCAAAGTTTGCTCTAATAACCTCAATATCCCGACTGCGCTTCTAAAATTGTATAAAGGAATAGTGAATCAGTGGTATCTTCTTCTGTGATAACTGACTGCGGTGAAAAATTTTCTCTTAATATAGAATACATAATTTCATATTATTCTATTAAGTTATCTTTTGAGACTTTGGAATTTTTTTTGGAGTGTGTGTAAAAATTTCTCCTTTGTCCAAATTATATATCCCGTAATCTACCACTTCGCATATAGATATCCTCTCTATTTTGTTTTGCCATAGTGCTCATTAAAAACTTTTAGAATTAATATTTTAGATACTTGTCCAGGTACTATAAAAATAAGTCACTTATGTTTTTGATTCTTAAGTATTATGATTAGTTCAGTGAAAAGTTAGGTTTGTAAACAATGAGGCTGATGATGTGTACTTATAAAAAGTCTCGATGATCATAATACTTGGTTCTTGCAGAATGATAATGTTGTTTGAAAGACATGGTTTTTCATTTTTAAATGGTTGTCCGACCTTAATTAGCATGCACATGAATTGAAATTGGTTATGTAAGTGCCAACTACTTCGAAAAGAGCCAGCACAAATTATGATACATCTCGAATTGCAAGTTTTTATTTGAATTTTTTCCCTCCAGCTAGTCACCAGTTGGTTTGTTGTTTTAAGTTTCTGATGGATTTAACCGTAGTTATTTCATTTTTTAGTATATGTTTTTTGGAAAAAAGTGACCAAGGTCCCTATCTTAATAATCAGCTGTGAAAGGAATAAAAACTTCTGTTATTATTATGCATAAACTTAAAAAATGCAAATATAAGAAAGGATAATACCATGAATTACTAAGGAACTACCCTTATTTTTTAGTGGAATTTTGCCCTCATTATTCGAATTTGTGGAAAGCTCTCCGTCTCTCATAAATTACAAACTTCTACCGATAGTAAAATTGATCCTATGAAATAGATCATGTTACATTTAGTGCTTGCCCTGTATTCTAAATTTCTTATCGTCTTACCACCAGGTTCTACAATAGTATTGTCCTATTAAATGTCAAAACATGGTCATTACAACAGTTTATATTGTCTTTAGTATCACAATAACTTTTTAATAAGGGTCTCACCAATAAATCATTGATTTGTGCCTATAAATTTTTGTAATTTAAAGGATGACTCCCACCTCTCAAATTTTTAGCCGAGCTGCATTGATACTATGTTTCATAGAAAGTTTTTTTAACCACTGTTGTAAGGCAGCGTCGAAGTATTGAATAGTAATGTCACTGTATTAATCCCAAGGGTGAAACCCAATCTACTTAGCTACTTTGGCAAAGCCCCTCGTATGATATAGACGAGGGTAATGTGTCAGAACATCTAATGTTTATGTTTCTCTTCAGTGTATTGTAGTTACTTCAGATTACTCTAGCAAGTGAATGGGTTCGCACCAACAAAAGAAACATGAAAGTGTCAAATTAACCCACATTTACGTATAAGAAAAATCACCAAACAGGTAGGTGTATGAGTGAAATGTGTCCCAAGAGCTGGAAGGCGTTTCCCAAAGAAGAGTACACACTCACCAATTAAACAGACACTGTTATGTTGAGTGGTGTATAAAGCCGTGAATGAAGATAATAAATTATAAAAAAAGACAGAAAAAAAAAACGAGAAAGTGAACATGAGAATGTTGTGTGAAGGAGGGACAAGAAAAAAAGAGATTAGCCAACTGATTGATGGAAGATTATATATTTTGGCCATATAAGAGCAAAAGACTGATGCCCATGATGAGTGAGGGTAATTTTGAGTGGAATATGCGAAAATATAGAAAATGAGTCCCCGAGTGATTGTGATGGCTCACATTTGCCGCGTGTTTAGTTATGTTATTAGCTAAAGTATCTGTCGAGAGAGGTGATGTTACAGTGTTGAGCCCTAGGGGTGCATCCGTAGTTACTATAATAGGTGGTGTCTGCAAGTCGTGTGAAGGCCTTCACGATGAAGAGAGTGAGAGTGTAGTCTCTGTCACCTACTCACTTTTTAGACAAGAAAATATGGGGAGTGTGATGTTTGTCACAGTTTCTTAAGTCACCATCATGTTTCAAATCTTTGGTTTTGTTAGAACAAAAGCAATGATTATAGGTGTGTGTCCAAAGAGATTGTGCAGAGGCGAGAAATCATCCGGGACCCCCGCCCCCCGTACCCCGGCGTCTCTCCTTCAAACCACAGTATCCCACACACTTACGAAGAGTGCGTATTCGATCAAACGGAAACTCATTTACGAGTGCTCCAGGGAATCCGTCCTGCTGCCTGTGATGGTTCGTAGTCTATGGCTCTCTGGATGGTCAGGTGCGATACACTGGTCTTTCCTTCAGGACAAATAAAATGAAACGCAACTTACCAGTGCTAGTGGAATTAGAAATTATTTAGACGAGCCACTCCCATTATTGCTCAACCACTGTGGGTTAATACTCCCATTGTCTTCAAGAAGTGAGGTTATGTCTCCCCCTGGGTAGTGGATAACACGTATTAGGGTTATGCGACGACGTTCAATGGTGAACGTAAACGCAAAGCCCAGGATATCTTGATAAACTCTCGGAAGTGAGGCAACCAGCAAACCTCCACATGTCACTGCAGGCACTCTCTCCTTCGTTTCTAGTGATGGTCTGTTCTGCTCGATGTACTGGTACGTGTCTGGTACTTAAAGTGAAGCCAAGGCGAGGCCAAAGTTGGGCACCCCAGTGGTGTGGTTGTGGTTTTCCACCATAATGCCCGCCGCAGTGCGGCTTTCACATAGATGTTATTAAGATGGTGTCCATAGGAGCGAGCTGCATTTTTTCTCGTTGAGTATTAGAAGTTCACAATCCAGACGGATCCCATCGTGTGTGATGCGTCGTGTGATTAGTGTTATAAAAATATAGTAAAATTTATTAATCAATGTACTGTCCAAATTACGATACATAAGAGCATGACGATCCTCTTTTCATGGATATTTCTGAGATTCATCTCTGCTGACTATATATGTCTTATATGTACTCACTCAATTCCTTCTAAACATAGTTTAGGTATGTGAATCCTTAAGATCATTTGTTTGCATTCAGTTCTGTTTACGATTCACCTTATTCCTAATTCACTATTAAATGGTTTGGGTCGAGTGGTGTGTTCGTGATTACTCTCGATGACTGTTCTTGTAATATGTTATCACCAGGTGTGCCATGATGTTTTTATTGTCAAATGGAAATCTTCACTAGGCTCAGCTTAAGCCTTAGGTGCAACTTTATTCAGGTCCCTGTTTAGTAGTATGCTCATACTGATATAGGATTCATACGACAACTATATCAGTTTTAGCCAATGAACCAATATACACGAAGTGACTTCTTTAACAAATTGTTGGACATTTCATTTGTTTACATAAATTTGCTCTATATAGTATTTTCTTGTTCTCAATGCTAAGGTGCCTTGATTCTAGGACCAGTTCATTTGTGTAGGTCCTAGATTGTGTTTAAGGCGGACTTTTTCCAGGGTATCTACTAGTGGATTTTACCGAATCTATACTGTCGATGCTTTCAGAGATATCGCAAGTCACATTAGTTGAGGCTGTTCTTTTCTTCTCTCGTGATGAGCGCTGCTGTGAATCGTATAATATTATATCACATACCAGACTATACAACAATATATTCATTAATGGGAAGATGATTCAAATGAAGGGTCGTGTTGTTTTTCGATATATCGTTTTGCAATAAAGTTCTGCTACATATGTTGCTTACTCCAAGGTGGGAGTCTCTCAGTACATTAGAAATGTATTCTATTTAGTAATTCAACACATACGATTGTGTAATCTCTCTGCTGTGTTCCCGATTAAAATAAAATTTACAATATAATCCCATCGGATTTCTAGTCAATTCATGTATATCATCAGTTGTCAGCAGTGTATTGAACATACCTTAAGTGTCAATTCAATTTCGTGTGGATTGCCAAAGTAGATTTCACCCCACGAAAGATTTACGGTGTGTCTGTGTACATCGAAATCAAAGATACTTTTCATGATCACTTTTACTCACAGATAGAACTGTCGACTTGAGGCTATGTGTTCCCTAGGAGAATATAAGAGAGATCGGGCGAGAAGTAGTCTTTGGAGTGTGAGGGTGATATCTTATGGAGGGTCGACAATATTATTACTGATCAATGGATATTTTTGGTTTGGTTGCCTAACGAGAGGCAGATTCTTTATCGTCACAAATGGCCCTTAGGTAAGATCAAGTCTTTTGGTTTTAGAGTCAGATAGCTGTCTTCATATCTCTTGTGTGATTTTGATGAGAGGGGTATCCCCGTCCTCATATAATTATGGAGACACCATATGGGGATGTAAAGGTGATGTTAGTGTCCAGACCCATTGGGGTGAGTATTGATGCGCCGAGAGGGAAATGAGGGTGGCGGGGGTCACCGGTAAATAGACATTTTGGGGCTAGCTTACTTGTTTAACCTCGTTGATAAGGGCGTTGATCAAACAAATAAATAGTTTGACCGAGGAATAAAGTTTTAACTCTTAGACTACTCCAACCGCAGGACCCAGGAGTGTTGAAATAGACTTAGTCCCTCTCCGTGTTAAATCAAACCAATTGAGTTCCCTTGCAGGTTGGTCCGCCTTATTACAACTAATCTCCAGGCCAGTTGAATGATAAGCTCAATAAAAGCTTGGAAGGGTGTGGGGATATTGATAGCTGAAATGAGCAAATTGGGTCTTTTATTTTTATTTCCCCTATCAGATACGGAACATCATATCAAGGTCCTCCATAGGGGAATTCTTTCACAAGTCCGAACATTGGCCATAATTAATGTGAGTATTAGTTTCGTATTTAACTGCACAGCAATCCACAAAGGACGTTCTACCCCATATATCTCGACGTCACACAACGGAGCAACTGAATCCCCACACTCCAACAAAACCCTCCGATTACCCACGTGGGGCGAAGTGCAACAATGTCTGGTTTTCAAAGAAACCTAACAAAACCACCTTAGAATCCCGGAAAGTGCACCAGTCCCCTAAATGACGTAATTCCTAAAAATAGATGTGTTCAAAAAGCACGTGGGTGCGCATTAGAGACGCATCGTTAAAATGGAGGAAATACACTGTTTACAATGGAATACACATTCTAGAAATCCCAGGCAGGGGTTGAACAGATAATAACAAGTGGGGAAATACAGTAAAACCCTAAAACAAGGTAATATCGAAGCCAAAACTCACTGTGAGAGATTCTTTCAAACAACTACAAGGATCTCAATACCAGGGTTGGGGAACGGAGCTAGTAAAAAATGTGTTCAAATTGGCAGGATCGTCCAAACCAATGCCATGCTTATTGAGAGAAACTGGACATATTCTCATGTTTATCTGTAACCTTGGTTCGTTTTTATTATTTTACATGGGAATGTTTTCGTCAAATTTTATCGCGCCGGAGCCCCTCCTCACAGGCATACCCACGTGCGCGTGCCCTGCTCCCATAGTTTCTTTGAACTTATTTTTGAATATGTTTGTTATTTTCAGGCCATGAGGGCCAGTACCCCTGGGGACATAACTAATCAGTGCCCCTACAACTTGTAGGAGTCAGGTATGACAATACAAGGACCCCGGTGAAACACCCGAGAAATCAAGGGGACATCACTGATCCACTTGCCAACAGCCAAGGGCAGAAAAGGTTTGTTAATTTTGTGGGAAAATCACGGGAACACTGAACCCACCCTAAAGGATGAATATGACGGGGGCCCATACACCACCAGTTAGTCGATTCCCTGCCAGGGAGAATTCCGATGTGGCACGAACATTGGAAAGCAGTTTTTCATTCACAGAAACCTCCCCGGAGTGCCATAAATGTAGTGTACTCGCGAGGGACCCACACCCCCGAGGAACCACTCACCACCAAACACAAGATTGACCCAGAGTATCGACCGACCCATACCTCCCAACTCCCGGCCCACACCAGAGCGGCCGCAGCAGGGACACCAGTAGGGATCCATGGGACGCCTTGGTAACACACACATGGACGAAAGAGGAGCAATAAGCAACACGTGACACCCAGCACCGGAACACCAGGGCGAGCAGTTCGTTAGAGACTTAAACACCGACCCGGGGAGCAAGAAGTGAGTCAATAAAACTTCGACACCCTGGGTGACACATCCCAGGGGGAGCAAACTCTGTGGACAGTATCACTATAAAATCTGGTACCACCACTTTGGAATTACGTTTTATACGACATGTAGGCATGGCATTGTTTTAGAAAGGCGATGAAAACTGCCACAGTTATAGAAACACCACGGAAACAACCCAAAGAGGATAACAGAGATAAGATTGTCTGAGATCACAAATATCCCCAGAGCCGGAAACGCATCCATGTTTCTGAGATGGAACCGAAGAAATTCCACGACGAGAAAAATTGAAAAGATATACAGAATGGTAACCAAAGAGTTAAAATCTGAGATAACTTCCTCCATTTTGACCAATAATAGATGGGTGGGACCGGTACACCAGAGCGCAATAGTTGTTGCGTTACAACAGTGATACAGATACGAGGGACCGGTCGATTACACATCAGTGCCCGATTCGATAAGTGGAATCTGATGGAAACACTGATTTCGTTCATGGTCATCTCCCCTGGTGATCTGACCCAAATTCCCTTGATCAGTATGGGGTCTTAATGTGGAATCTACGACACAGAACCTCTCTTGAGACACACAGAGGAGCAGTACATCAACAACGGATCTTACGAGAGTAAGCATCACCATAATGCGAAGAAGCACGTAACGGAAATCATAATCAGTACCAAACGAAAAAACTTGAGTAACCCACCCTGAATGGGACCCACTAGGAGTAAGAAGACATTACTCGACCCCTTAGCCATTGCACGGAGGACACATTTCACGCCCTAGTGACTCTCAGCATGGAGAACTGACACACGCCTCCATAGAGAACGATTAGTGAGAAGGAGATATCCAATTGACAAGGGATTACACAAGCTTGGAACACGACCCTTTTGGTGACTCCCCACACGAGAAGGATAAAGATAAAGGCAACATATAACTTAACAAGTTTACCTCCGCGGGAGTAGAACATTGCCCTAATCACCACCATGAACGTCGCGCAACAATTTCCAGTCATTGCCCATTCACATTTTTTGCTGCGGCGCGTATTATCATCGAAAGGGAACACTACACATTTACCCCTGCCGGCACGTACCGTGACCACAGCTCTACACCCATGCGGTTTGGTTGCATATGTCTAAAAAGAATTACAGGTAGACCCAAATGACGTAACCCTTCGTAAATTCATTGCATATATGAAAGATAATCGTGGGTTATGTCCCCCACACCCTCATAACTTAATTTGATGGGTCATGGGAAACACGTTTTAGAGGTGAAGACCTAGATAGATGAATGGAATTTTTTTAGCACACGCAAGGAAGTTATCTCTCTTCCGTACATTGTAGATACGCGCGCACAGTTTTCAGATGTACTCCAGCGAGACCTGTAACAAGCAGGCGGGGGAAACAAACCTCAAAATATGCCTCTACCGCAGAAGCGATTTCCAATACATACAACCCTAGTTGTCACATTAAAGGTCGATGCCATGCCTACGGAGATTTAACAATCGTACCTGGTAGACCATCAGTTTGTGACTATCACTTCTTCATTACTGTTTCTTCCGCGGACATACGCTCTGCCTTGAAGTGGCAATCAACCATGCCTAGTATGCAAGGCACTGGCTATCAACTTAGCAACTGAATGCTTAATTGCGCTTTTTGTGCCTATTCAGGTGTTGTGTTTAAAAGAGGATCTTCCTCCTTACAAATGCCTGCCGAAAAGGTTATCTGCACACCTTAAAGGGTTTACTTCCATAACCAGGCACGTGCCGATACATTAGTGGTGTAGTGACCGGTAAAAGAAAAAATCCCCCACACACAGGATAAAACCTGACATGACGAGCGTAAATTCATTCATCTCACCTTATGTTCTAAATTGTTTACAGGGGTTCGGTGTGACAATATCCCTTTATTACATTTGGCAGTTTCAAAGAATATCTCTTTTCGAGAAACAGAGGGATAACTGAAATCCTTCAAGAACTTCGTACTATGACATATGCTAATTAATTCTTCCTAATGGAACTATTCCATTAATCCTAGTACGCCCAAGTACTCAGATGCCAATCATCACCGTGGTCAGTATCGAGTTGTATAGTAGGTCTCTCAATACACTTTAGTGCTCATTCGACCCCAAACGCAAGATACAGCTTGTTTACTGCGTGATATAAATGATCCCGTTTAATTTTAGAGATTTCCAAGATCAGCCAGGACGAAAAGACTTATTTCAACTTTTATAGTTATTTTTGCAGAAGGCCTTTCACTCACATCACTTTAGAAAGGGCAAATAGCAAACTGTATGCAGTATATACATGGTTATAAGCGTTAATATACAGCCTAAGCGATCACCCTCAGTGATCTCAAGACCCTAAACATAATTTAAACTCAATTCACAATTTACAAAGTGTATTACCGGTGGTACGTGACCCTACCTATGGAGCCAGGAAAGTTGCATATTTGTCTGTGCATCGATGTGCATTCTTATCACGAGACCCATCTGCCTGTAGCTTGAAGCGCGTTGTACCTTACTACCACTGATTTGACTACAGAATTTGTCGGCCTAGCCCAGTTCGGGATAACCATCCTCAGCCCATTGGCACCCTGAGGGACACCCCATATAGGGCTCAACGGCGCGGGTACCCCGCCGTGACCCGGTGACATCGACATGTGGGAACAGCTCTGCTCGTACCTTTCTAGGGCACTCGTTTCCCAACTCTGTGTGTGCCCGAAGAGCTGTACCAACCCTGTTGCCGCCCTTTAGGAACGCTATTGCTTCTACTCCTATTTGTTTCTCATTTTTGGATTCTTCTTTGGATGCTTCAGTTATTGATGCGACACCTAGAACTGCTTTCAATGTAATCGATATAATCAAAATAGCCCTTTTATCCCTTTCCTTAAATACATATCTTTCAATGCAACATTAGCAAATTAGATAACCCGACATAGCACAAAAAAGAAGTTAGATTCGAGCGAGGTGGAGTTGTGATTCTAATCGTATCTTCTCAAGGCAATATCATTACAATCTATCGTTTTCGCAATGTGAGTGAACTCGAGTTATTATTGTTCATTAACAACCTAACATGTCTAAAACAACTATGCCCTGTTAGACGCAGACGAGTCACGACAGTATCTCCGTCAGATTAACCCTGGTAAGCAACGAGAGACGGTCCTGCCCAATGACACGTCCAGCTATTACACAATTTTACCTGCGTGATCTCCGACCCTGGTCTTCTCTCGCACATATTCTTTATCGAGCCTCTGGAATTTGTTCACTAACTCGGCCATACAATACCAACCGGATTGAACCTGCAGATTGAAGTGGCTTTAATTTCTAAGCCCCCAACCGCCCCAGTTTCTTTCGTAAGCGGTGTTAACACCTCAATGTTGATTACAACACTAATCACTTTTCTAACAAAAGTAAGCTGGATTTTAGGGAATGTCCCTGTTGTACTCCACACCAACAAAATAATCGCCGAAATAGTACCGCAACCGTAATAAAGATGAGCATGGGGATCGTATCAAGCTGAAGCGTATAGTGGTAGTGCCCTATTATACATTTACTAGCTTTCTTTCATTTACTTTTCCTTCATATGTCGCACCTCAAAGTAACCAAAAAGCATCTCGAAACTATGAATATGGATCTGCTCTTTGATTGCAACCTGCAAAGGCGAATGTGTAAATCTTTGCAACAAATATTAGAGGGGGATATAATAATCGCGAAATCAAATCACCAACCACGAAGCCAGAACGGTGTATCGCCAAGTTACTTGTTGCGTAAAATTATATTTAAGGATATAATTCCCAGAATTGTAATAGATTTGGTTTGTAGGCTAGTGGATTTTCTAGTAAAGTATCAATTCCTATTCGGTTTACTAATTCCAAACAAGTCAAGAGTTGAACTCTTTCAGTGTGTTTGCCATTTCATTAAACCAAGACAGGTAGTCTGTTTATATGAAAACAACAAATAAACATTGCGATCTACTTTGCGCTTGTATTAATTCTTTTAAGAATTACTACTCATGATTATGTTGTAACAGAGTGCGGAGAAACTTTTTTACTTAATCCTGTTATTCTACGGAGCAGTTTTATGCATCAGTATGAAAGAGTAATCGCCAAACTTCGAAGATATCCGCGATCGAGTTGGTATTTACCAACATACACCTGTAGTTCCTAAAACTCTTGTCGCAAAAGTTCTTCATTAGTCGGAAATTTACGTGTAGCAGTAGAATGCCCAGTGATTACTCACCGGGAAACGACGAATCGTGGTCACTGCGCTTTGACGTACATATGGGTAACATATAGACGGGACTAAATAGACCATAGAAGACTGGCTTTACCCTCGCTCAGGTTTGTAATTCAGATCCTCTATTTGCCAGTTACATCGAACAACTGAAGCAATAGACGGCAGTTCAATAAAAACAACATTATAAGGAAGGCAGTGTGTTCTTTTGACGAGTTATGTGGAATTTGCCGCATTGGATCAAGAAATTTAGCATCCAAACACATACGCATGCATAAAATTTATTCATCTGACGATTATTACCTACTACACAATGAAATGTGTTGGGTTCTAAACTCTCCTATCAGCTCATGAAATCCTTAAGTGTATAATTACACACATCCCATAGGCATTCTTCGAACCGGCGCCTTAAGTCAACTATGGCCACGAATCCTAATACTACATTTACACAGAGACTGTGCTTGATGCAACGGTTCGGAACCGAAAATAAACTCCCTTATCAGACCATATACCCATTACACCCCCATGTGACCTTAGACCACGTCTCCATGGCAACTTTACCACATACCCATAAATTCTGAAGATTTAAAATCCGTGTAGTGACCGGACACGTCAGAACGAACGCATGACTGCCGAGAGACAAAACGCACGCGGTCCGACCTGGGAGTCTCCTCCCCGCTTATAAAGTCTAATGGAACTGCTTCCTCCCAGATATTATTTCCTGAATTGAAACGTCTACATCAAGGGAGCACCACACAATTGACTTAAGAAAGCAAACCTATCCCGCTTACTCATAGGCCTGACCCCCTGCTTGTTAATCTCTTCGCGCAAATAAACTGGTTATTAAAGTAGTGTAAAATCGGGTTCTTCGAGACTGCAATGACCGCCCTAGTCCCGGAAATAAAAACCAGCTACCTAATACTACACCATCCTAATATGTTTGAAGTAGGGTTGAAAGATCTTCACTGTACACGATACCAACTGGGTAAGAATACCAAAGAGCTTGCTCCTGTATTCCGAACACGAAAGAATATGGGCCTGGCAAATGTTAAGTGCCGGGATCCTAGGTGCAATGGAGGTTCCGAGCCTTCCAGATGCAATCCTCTGCTATCTGACCCCTCGGATCATTACTCAAACTCCGTCCTATGTAACCCCTTAGTCGAATATGCAAAAGTTTATAGCGGCCCGTACCGCTTTTTACTACACTGGGCTCCGTCGTCTTAAATTATCGATTGCGTGGTAGTGATCATTAATGGAGCGATAGATCGGATATATGGTAACCTCTCGCACCTAGAATAAGGATACCACAGGCTAAATACACATCTGTGCGCAATAAAATTTACAATTACCAATCCTACATCGTTTAAATTTAGTCCCTCCTCCAGCGAATTGAAAAATCTTTAATAAAGATTATCTCGTCTGTGATCTCACAATATTCTTTGGAGTTTTACTTATAGTATGATTACCTACCTGTAGTAGATTTATTTGAAGACAAAATATTTTTCTATTTATTCCTAAGTATATTTGCTCATAAAGTGGAATCTCCATATACTTGTGCAAAGTTTAACCCTCCTAGCATCGTTATTACATACATAACTACAAGTAGCGTATCGACATAAATACTTACCCATTCAGTTCAATACATCCAAAAAACCTAATATTAGTTCGTTGGAAGAATCCCGCAGAATGTAAGAGCGGAGATCTAAACGATAAACACATTAGCCCTCATTGGAAGTAGATAAGCATCAATTGAAAGATACCGTATATTGATATCATGCGAATTGTTGACGAAGCCGGCATTCGGTTATATTTCCGACTTCTTGACAAGAGATCGTAAAGCGTAAGTCAGCAAACCAACGTGCATACTCACCATCAAGTACCTATAAACATGACTCAGAACGTACGTGTCTTGGATTTGTCCCAGATATACCCCATTTCGTGCGACCAGAAACAATAAAGCTTTTGGTTCTCAGAGAAAATGATGAAAGTATCCAACAGTCATTTCCCTCACGTGTTTAGACCAGACACACCTCTCTAATAGTGTTCAACTGATTATAAAATAATTACTTTTTTTGCGCGCTGCTGGAGAGCATTACGAAAGAACCTTTCTGTGGGTTTTGCCCATAATATTCAAATTTGTTACGCTCCTAGAAATATATATTTTAAGCGAGATAAGAATAATAATAAAAAAAAGAATAAAGTTCAAGTTTCAACCAGATAGAATTTATAATGATATTTTCGTAAAAGTTCTCATTTCAAACCAGGAAGTCACGAGAATAGATCAGATACAAATGGCTTGTCCAATCCGAAAACGGTCTAGCATTCGTGCTCTTTATAGCTCTCTCCAAGTACATAACAGCTATCAAGATAGCAGAAATTATCGTTACAAGATATTATTAATACACCCAATGTATCTGTCATTACTCCCAAGAAGAGAGAATAGCGTGAGAATTATACCATCCTAATTTAAGGCCTATTGATAAATACACTATTATGTAAAGATATGCTATAAAAAGCAGAAGAGAAAATGGATGTTAGATATTTACAGAAAAAAATATTCCCATACCCCAAACAATTTTTTAAATCACAGTATTACAGTTCCACCTTTGGTAAATGGAATACGCAGTTGTTGGCGAGCGAATATCAGTCACTTTTATAAACGTGATAGTTATTTATAATTAAAAAGTGTATTTTTAGAGTATTACTAATTGATTTCCTCACGAAATTACTGTTTTCCAAACAGCATTTGAATCATGTCAATGTCACAAACTCTAATCGTATAAAATCACAAAGGCTCGAATAACTGCCAGTCCGAAATATGATTACGAAATAGGGTAAATTCCCTCCTAGTAATTACCATAAACAATTATCCAATTAGCTATTTGTTTAATTTTATGTTCAAAGCAAATTAGTCTATACATTTAAACTGGTTAGTTTCATAAAAATTTGCCTTTGCCTTATAAGCGATTAATTCTAATATTGCTGTCTTTTTTATTTTGTTATAATGTAAAGGGCTTTAATTTCGCGGATTAAAATTTCCCGATTTTAAACTTTACAGCATTTCGCGATGGTTTAAGTTTTGCGAAAGTAAAATTCTAAAGCCTAGATTCAACCCAAGTTATATAGATTCTCAAATCAACAGACTGGCTTTTTAGATTTAAAACGGGAAAGTCGAGAACCTGCCTTCGCTCGGAATGGTGTTTATTTTTACAGCGGTAGCTGATAATAATCGGCGAAAATATAAGCGAAAAGAAACTCCCCATGCAAAAATATTTGCTCTCTACATTTACAGTATTTTACTTGATTTAAGTTTAGTTAATGACTGACCATAGCTAATATCATACGAATTAACCAAAACCCATTTGTGAGTCAAATAAAATGCCCCGTCAAGCGCTAACTGCAAGTGTAACGTATCTAGTTGCAGGGTAAACAGGTCGCAACATTAGTGAATCCCACACAATCAACGTTTCAAAGCGAAGGAAAACTTAAACATTCCCACACAACGGATCACGCAAGCGTTCCGCCTGCTGCATGATTTGTTGCGGTATGATACCGCTCCGCATAGAAGGATTATACGGGTGAGGAATCTTCATATAACAAAGTTTCAAACAGTGAAGGGAAAGTCTAAGACAATAACGATAGAACAAGTTAAGAAAAAAAAGATGTCCAAGTCAGAAATTCACCATAGTGCAAAGGAAGACCCCGGAAAAAACCGATGAGAGTAATTAATATAATAAATGGCCGAATAAGAACATTTAAACTGGGCGCTCGCCGTTTATCCCAACCTGCGACATACGTTACAACCCGTCTGTTTGGTAAATACCGGTAAGCGAGATCTCTTATAATGGCTCCCAATCTTATCTTCCATCTACACTCTGTTTACTATTTCCTTCCTCTGCCTGTGTGACTGCTGTTCGGTTACCGAAGCGCGACGAGTAGACTTACAAACGAATAGACTTTCTGAAGAGGTCAGTAGTTATCTCTGTACTTTTCTCTACGTGCCTTCCCCACCGCTCTCCCGGGAAAAAAAAGAAGAGGTATTCGCTCCCTCTCTCTCCTCTTCGATTATATAAACCGATTTCAGAGAATCGAGATATACGGTTTATCTTTACGTTCCCATTTCCAACCCCAAAAAAGTATGGGATGAAGATATGACCGGAGATGATATCCTTTTTAGATGACCAGCAAAAACTTCTCTGTGTTTTTTAATTAGGTGTGTGTTGAGTACTCCACATAGTTCGATAGCTTGAAATAGTAGCGTCAGCGTCTTAGTGAGCCCGTGAGTCAAACCATCCCAGTTCTTTATAACAACGATGAACCCAATGGTGATTCACAGTATGTTGCCCAGAGCCAAGGCATTGAGGTGAGAAGTGTTATACATGCCTTTGAAACCTCTGTTTACGATAAATATTAGATAGAGATGTCAATTATAATCTCTACTTATGGTGTATAGCACGGGAAACTGCTAGCTATGACTATACTATTTAGGAACCTGAGCTAGTTACAAAAGTGCAAAGAGTTGTGCCATTGACAGGGGTACCATGATTTATTCATAATGAAGTAGTAGTAGATCTCCAGAGGTATAAAAAACGCCCTCGCTATATGTTTATCAATGCTTACTTCCTGTGAGAAATGCATACAACACATCAACTGTTTATACACTAATAAAGTTAAACAAGCTATTACTTGAGATTCTTAGAGCAGAGTAGAGCCGAGTAGAATAGCATCCTAATTAGGTATCTTACTGTCTCGTGAGTAAATTGGGGTCGTGAAGAGAAATTTAGATCCTCTCATATGCCCTTCCCATGATGTATGTACGCAATGGATATGATCTACAAGTTCATTGTTATCATCGTTTATAGAGCAAGAAGAGGTCTGCACCAATCTAATGTAAAATAGATAACCACCGCGACCAATGATGCCTCATTCAATAAGATATGCATATGTTCTCACCTGTGTGTATAGATGAAACAGCCGGGGTTTTACATCCCAAAAGAGTGACGAGGTATAATGACACATTTCTAGCTTAAAGAGATCCTCGTTTACTGCTTCTATGTAAATCCGCTAAGAAAGTGAATCTGTGTAACTATAGAACCATCTTCGTCAGAACAAGCCCATGACTTGTCCATTAGAATAGTTTAAAGTGAGCTCCTCACTGTAGAAGAGATCGCCTTATTAAGATAGAAAAATGACTCCTTCCGGTCCCGCTAAAACATCTTATCTCGGAGATAAGCCCTCGCCAATAATGTGTAATCGCTATCTATTATATCTAAAAGTAGTTAAAACAGAAGAATGATTCAGATAGCCACAATATTAAACCTCACAGATATGTCGTGTAAGACCTAAAATAATATTCCATTAACCCCACTATACTACATGACCAGAAAACAACAGATAAGCTTTAGACTAATTGTTCCTTAAATACTATGTGTTCTTATGGAACATAGGATTTCAACGGTTATTACTTTTTGCAACTTAACCGATACAGATAGCAATATATGGTTAACTAGATTTTATATTTGACTTTGTATTATTATAACCACACACCTCCTTTAGTTATATCCGTGTTGACAATACACTGTGAATATTCCTCGTATCACTTTGTTTTGAACACACAATGTAAGGCAGGGTTAACATTGTTTTTGATCGATTATATAGTTAGTGAGCCGTCGAAACCTGTTTCAATCTGTTGGGACCAGGTATGATCAGTGTCGGTCTGTCATAGGTGAGAGAAAGATAAAAAAAATCTAGTTTAAACTCCATGAGTTGTTGTAATATATGTATCGAACACGAATACCATCATATTTTAGGAACCATGGAATGTAGTTACATATGCAACTTTATACTTAAAGGCGTATATTAATGCCATGCTTATACCGTGACATGCTATATTAATATTTATTTAAAATTCTAGTGCATGCTTATGAACAATTGTGTTTTATTTTTGTGTTTATGCTCAATGCACATCTACCTCATGCCTATAGTTGTTGCCTGCGTCGGAATTACCACGCTCCTAAAGACACGACGAATAAAGCCAATCTTATTAAATCTAGCTTTATTTAGTTTCTAGCTTAGATTCAATTCCTTTACCTCTTACAATATATTTGATATCGATCGTTATCACAAGAGAGTGCATCGTCTATAGTCCTCCGATGTATAGTCGATGTAATTGTCTTATTCTTTTTGACTTAGGTTTTTTTGAAGGATTTAGTTACCCTAGTATTTCATTGTACTACCTCGGGGGGTGTTTTTGGATATCCATATTATCAGTTTTTGATTAGCCCAGTTCAGTAAAAAAAAAGAAAAGTGCATGGTTCATGCTTGACTCTAACGACATCAAATTTTGTTGAATGACGTAATCAGCTAGTCACCGACCACTGTTTTGTGTATGCAGTTCAATCCTATATACACCCTGTATTCCCACCGTTTGTTGAGAGCCCAACCCACATGGTAAGTATACAAGAGGGTCCGCTCTAACTACCAACATCTTAATGTTTACCGATTTAAAAATATCCGAAGGTTTCCTGTAAATGAAAGGAAAGCGTCACACCTCTTGTTGACCATTTTTTACCACCCACGGAAAGAATCTCAGGCCTGCGGACCAAAAACAGGACACCGACGCACGTTCTGGGAGATAGAGGAAAGCAGCGGCAGTAGCCGAAACGCGCTGTCAAGCAGCCACAGGGGTGTGGTACGGGCTAAGCTTTATCAAACCCCTGTCAAGCCGATAGTGCCAAGATATCCGGAGGAAGAGTCCAAGTTTAGGTCAAGACTGTGATTTATTAAATGCACTTCTGAACAAACCTTTAGTCTCATGAAACTTTATTGGCTAACGGTCTAGAGATTAGCGACTAACTAGTTATTTCACAGCGCTATTAAAGTTTGTATTGATTAATGACAATAATCTGAGTGTTTGAACTACCTCAATAAAATTAGATCTCTACATTATTGACTCTTATGAATATGTGTAGCTATGAACGATAATTGTGCATTTTTAGTTAGTAACTCTACCCTAAAATATAGTCTTACAGGCTACACCCCATGGAAACAATTTTACATTTACTAAAGCTGTAGAGAAAGTAGCTTTAAAATCGCAGATTATTATTTCAAGAAATCACGAGAGAATTTCATTTAGCGGATCACTATTACCTGCACGGTGTAGTAGTACTCCAAGATAGACTTTACAGTAGACCTAGGTACCTCCTGGATGGAATTTATGAATTGGCAAATCATTTGTTTGTGTTAACTGCAATGCGTGTAATCTTGGCTTTATTTGTCTATCTGATTTTCGCGATAAATATAGTCCACCTGACCCCCTAGATGCTAATAATGACTACGTTAACGAACCGGTAGTTTTGCCACGACGTGTACGGATACCTGAGGTCCCTCCTGTATCTCTCTGATTAGAGTTTAACTTAATTCTCCCGACACTTTAAGGGCACATTTAGGCCGGTATTGTCCGACACAGAGCTTAGACAGAGGCTCCAAATGAATTACTCCCCCCGTATTGAGCATTCCGGGATTTCCCATCCTTTTCAGAGTACCCCCTCTTTTGTACGATTTAATTTGAAACACAACAAAGGATCCCATGTTTGCTTGTTGAGCCCTTACTCCACTGTCATTATCATTTGGTAGTGAGCCGCTCGTGTTAAATATTATTTAAACATTAACCTTAGTGACTGGATGTGTGTATTTTTGCCTTGGACTTCCAGAGTCTCGTACCCAACGTCCCCTCTATTATTAGAACCCGAATTACTCAATACTTTCCCTCCAATTTTCCAGTTAAGCCCAAACAGAATACGTGTACTCTCTCGTTCCCGTTGGTCTGGTAGGTCGTCACCGTGTTGGTCAACAAACATTAGACAACGTTTTGACACCTGATGCGATGTATTATACCTACACTCTAGAGATCAGTTATTAGTTTTTTGCTATATAATTCTCAGACGATACCCTCATGGGATATGCTACCATATTATAGTTTAGGAGCAGGTCAGTTATACTAGGGTCAAACCTACTGGCTCTTCTTCTTTTGGTTTCTCGCGTGCGGACCACGTTGGATCTAGAGGTGCAACACGGATAACCCTTCAACCTCGTCTCCTTTATGCTTAGCGCTGATGACAGACAGTGTTATGATAAGTGACAATAGCAAGACTCCTCGGTTGTGAGTATCTTCTGCTGTCCATACGACAGAGAATCCATGTGGACTAGTAAAAGTTAAGCAATGCAAACAGCGTAAATCTCACGCCAGGAGAACCATCTCAGTTACCAACAGATGATGGGGTTATCGAGATTTACAAACCAATTTAGACTTTGACTTATTGCGTGGCAAACTTTCTTGACGAATCTGCGTGTGCATACCCCCAATCCTATTCGGGAATTGTCCCTTAGTGTGATTTCCCGGGAGAACAACGACCCCTTGAAAGCCTACACTCTTTTCCTAATTCTTTTGTAATCCAGGAAGAATTTTGGTCCACATTTTAACCCCCTCCTGAAGGAGTAATTGTGGGAGCAAATTATATGAGTTACTCATTTTCATGCGCTAATTGCTTTGTTGTCTCTCACTTCGTTAACAATCTAGCCAAAGTCATCATTCTTTCTCCAATGATATAAGTGAATCGGTTAATGAGCTCATGGATATATTTGGAAGGTAAACAAAAGAGAATTGAGTTTGCCAGTATCGATGTAGAATCCTTCAAGAAACGACCTTCTAGTAACTCGTCATTTTATTTACACACATAAGACTCTGTGAAGTTAAGGCTTTCACATAATGATAAGGATAGCGAGCGAGACACAACAGGAGGAAGTTGACGCCCCATTAGGAACACCATAGCCTGAGTCGGTTTGATTCTGATTATAAAATGTATAAATTTTCAAGGACTACCACAACAATCGTTGACCGCGTGTGCCCATCGGGAGGACGTCACATACATTTTTGCGATCCCCAAGAGAAAAGAATTCCAGCAATTACAGGGTAACAAACAACCCCTCCACCCTTGGAGACCACCGAACAGATCAATCACAAGGCTGTTAGAAAATTAAACCAGACATTACCCATATTCGAAACACCCCACAAAAGGCAGCAACAATATCCCGTCCAAATTTGATGATTAATCAATGTAAAATGTTCCGATAGCCGAAGCCACAAATAAATAAAATTGTGTTGTTTAATGCAATCACATCGAGTATCTTTAATTAAAACACGCAAGGTCGCTCTGTGTCTTGATATTGTTTGACCACAATCCTTGTGTTCAGGAATTACAGAACCATAAACTCAACAGTTGGATTATTAAATGAATATACTAAGATCCGAAAAAAAAATCACACATACATTCGTAAAAATATCTTACCTAGAATTCAACGGCTGTATTAAACATTTTCTGCTCAGCGTTGTTCAATGGAGTATTCGGATAGGTTCCCCAAGCATCAATCTTATATTTTATTTTATCTGATTAAAGTATTTTGTAATATGCATTTATGAATGTTAACAGTTCTGTCCTGCAAGTTGCAAAATAGAAGGCAACCGAACTTAATGATCTCTCAAATCGACTTTGTTAATCCTTCTTATAGCAAAAGGATCTGAGACATTTACTACCTCTTAAGACCGACAAACCAGGACAATTAGATTAGTTGCTAATTATTGACCAAATCCGTATAGAGCTACACTATCCTCTATGATTGTTATGGACCAACCATACATTTACCTGTGTACAATCTGACACAGGCCCCAAGGCCTCATATGATAGAAGACTGAACTCTATATATGGTACGCTACTCACATCTGATACGTAGTGGGGATAACAATTCTCATCAGAGTGGCATTATCAGTGCTATAAATGGCCACCAGAATTACCCCTTGTACGATCTGTATAAATCAATTTTCGTCCATCGGGCAGTATAAAGAGGCGCGGTAATTATGTACACAGAAGAGCATATCAAAAATAACCGATTATGACCCAATGACCTTCCATCTGTTTTATCGCATTTGCTAAGAAGACAGAACTTTCCCAAAATCAAGCACGACCTCCATTCCATTTATGTTTTAAAACAGGTGATAGTAGGTTCTCTAGATGAATGTCATGATTTTTACACTCGAAAGACTTCATAACGTCATGGTTTTCCTGTTGTAATCTAAGCA
>CAJDSM010032860.1:1792-12085 GCA_903981925.1 Ostrea lurida
CTATACATAGTCCATAAAACATTACATAGATGGTTACCATCTGATTCGGAGTGGGGAGTAGATGGTGATCACATCGCAAACGTATGAGAGCGGATTTACATAAGTCATTGTATGACTTGTTTTCCCATCTCTGTTGTTGCTTATGTTATGTAATTATATGTTGTTATTTTATATTGAATAAATATTGTTTTAAACTAAACGCACTAATCATAGTAAGCTATGGAATAACATATAATTGTTGCCCAGGATCATATAATTATATATATCAAAAATAAAATAAATTGTTAATAGCAGGTCATACACACTACTTCTGATTTTCGCACCAATGCCATTTTAGAAAAGATAAGGTCCCCAAAAAGAGTGTGTGTTTGAAAAGATGTTGATCATGAAGAATAGGCAAATGATCCCGTTAACTCAGAGAACATGCAATATATGTGAGTATGAAGAAAAAAAACCTTGATTTTATATATATTTTGTGTTGGGTTTTTTTAAATCAATTTATTGTATAACTAAACAACGATAATTGTTGCAAATTCTATTAATTTAGATCAACTTCATGCATATTTGAACAGTAAATGTTGTTAGTTATTGTATTATATTATTTCGACTAAGGGCTCGCGGTGGGTGTGTCCCGTCAGCAGAGGATGCTTACTCCTCCATGGCACCTGATCCTACCTTCGCTTTTATCGGAGATCTGTGTTGCCCTACACTCGATTTTGTATATGTTTTTTGTATTATGATTACGTTTGACACGATGCTAACTTCGCCTTTTTGTATCAAGCGCCTACATGTATCTTCCTATACACGGAATTTATACTTTTTTCATGTTTTTGTTTACACGAAGATTGCTTCAGAAAATACCATGTTTTAAACATTTAATGAGATGTGAGAAATTCTAAAAACTGGTATCTTGACAGCTGTTTAGAACGAACTTGCAGTTCGAAAAATCTGCTTTAAGGTAGACCTATACGCCTATAAAATATGGACTCAATCATGACACAATTGCTTTTAAAGGACACGTGATCCATATTCTAGCAACAACTAAAGAACAAAAACAATAGATGCTAACATTCTATTTATTTAGATGTAGTTTATCTGCATCCCGCTAAAGCCTTAGGGAAAATGAACACAGTTGTCCTTTTTTCTCCAAATTTCTCCTAAAATGATTGTAATACACAAACTATGTTGCAGATTCATTATCAAAGTATATCTCAAAACTAAAATAGAATAAGTATTACCATAATGCACTTTTTATGCATTCAGACTTGTAAAAAAGATAATAATTACAATACCATGCTGACATCAATTGTGTTTTTCTTTGTTGCATACATTTTCTGAAAGTTGATCTCGGACATATATATTAGGATCGAAATTTTACTCTCCAAAACCGAACTAATATGCGAGTATATGCGTTTATCTTTTTCTTTCCTACAAAAATATACATTGATACAGCTTACTGTGATACAATATAGCTGACTTTCTATTTCTATCTTCCAACAACCAGCACCTATCAAAATAAACTATCTGTAAAACAAGCGTAGTAATATATCCCGCGATTATTTATAGAAACAAGATAGAATGCAAGTGAATTGCTCCCGGAAAATTACCGTAGGATACATAATTACGAAAACGTCAGTTACGTCTTTTAAATATGATTAACACAGGTTAAACTGAGATTATTCGACCCTTGTTTCACATTGTTAACTTCCTTTGTCGTAATTAGAATTTATTCACAATGCACTCATGAGAAATTTCCCGATTACGGGTTAATTTTTGCACTGACCACCATTATCAATAAATGTGTCCTTCCTGGGATTATATAGATCAATGAACTTAGTCAACAAATAGCAATCCAATAGCACTCAATTTATAGAGTAAATACGTTAGTGGTGCCACGCATTTGTACACATCCCATTATCAGTAGACATATTCTATCAACCTTTGACCAAAAGACAAAATTAACAATCTAATTGTTCGTATAGATGTATGCATGTATGAAATTAAAGGGATGAAGCTAATTTTTGGCCTATGTTAACGAATACTATAATTCATAGTACAGTTGATGCTTTTTAATCCCCGGTTCCGTGGGCTAAGTTGGTATAGTTTCTTGTCATCGTATCGTTGAGGTCGTACGTTCAAGCATCGTGCCTCGTACCAGTGCCGCATAAAACCGAAGATAGTTTAAAAATTAGAGGTAGTGATTGCTCCTTGTCAATACACTCGATATGAACCTTAATCAAACGGAGGATCCAGTGTCACAACATGTTTGGCACGCACAAAAGAACCCTTTTGTTTAAAAGCATAATGGCGAAAGTAACAACAAGTATGAAACGCTAATCATAGTCTCCAAAAAACACATACAAAATCGAGTGTAGGCATCACGGATTCGACGAAAGCGAAGGGCAGGATCAGTGCCATGGAGGAGTAAGCCATCCTCGCTGACGGTCACACCCGCCGTAGGCCTGTAGTCGAAACAAGTAAACGGGGTTACGCCGTCGTCAAATCTAGTTATGCAAAATTGGACAGTCTAAACCAATGGTATGAAAACCAAGCAGTGCTAAGAATAGGTCAAGATTTGCTGTCGTTTCACCGCAATGCGACGTCTCAATACTTGTGAAAATATTCTCGACGGGACGATAAACAAACACACACATAATTAATTAATTAACTTTATTTCCCGCAAAGCCGATTATGTGAAGTGTACACTGCACTGCGTTTCAATATATCGAATAACCTACATGCAGTTCAAAATTAATCCCGGCCCTTATAATTTACTTCAGAAAATTGTATGTATTTTTAACTTCCGAGATAATAAGGATTTTTTCATGAGGCGGGCGACAACAAAGTAAAAACAGTTAATACTTTCAAATGCAAGAACAATATATATATATAAATAATGACTACAAGAGAGGGTTGCAGTAGAAATTGTCATCCAGAGAAAGCCATTGTTGACCGAGGCGTTAGCCGAGGTCAACAATGGTTTTCAAGGGGTGACAATTTCCACTGTGACCCTCTTTTGCAGGCATTATTTATTATATTATACTGAATGTCATGAATTACAAATTCTAATGCAACTGTTTTGATCAAATTGACTAATGTACTGAGTAAATGCACATCAGGCCTAACGAAATGAAAAACTTTCTATTGTGACGTAATAATACTGTGACGCAAAAAATATAATAGATATATATCAAAATAAAATTAAATTTTAATAGCAGGTCATACACACACTTCTAGATTTCGCACCAATGCCATTTTAGAAAAGATAAGGTCCCCAAAAAGCAGTGTGTGTTTGAAAAGTGTTGATCATGAAGAATAGGCATAATGATCCCGTTAACTCATGAGAACATGCAATATATGTGAGTTGAAGAAAAAACCTGATTTATATAATATTTTGTGTTTGGGTTTTTTAAATCAATTTATGTATAACTAAACAACGATAATTGTTGTCAATTCTATTAATTTAGATCAACTTCAATGCATATTGACAGAAATGTTGTTAGTTATTTATTATATTATTCGACTAAGGGCTCGCGGTGGTGTGTCCCGTCAGCAGAGGATGTTACCCTCCATGGCACGACTGATCCTACCTTCGCTTTATCGGAATTGTGTTGCCTACATCGATTTGTATATGTTTTGTATTATGAATTATTTGACGCACGATGCTAAACTTCGCCTTTTTGATCAAGGCCGTCATGTAATCTTCCTATACACGAATTTATATTTTTTCATGTTTTTGTTTACACGAAAGATTGCTTTCAGAAAAACATGTTTTAAACATTTAATTGAGATTTGAGAAATTCTTAAAAACTGGTACTCTGACAGCTGTTTAGAACGAATTGCAGTTCGAAAATCTGCTTTAAGGTAGACCTATACGCCTATAAAATATGGACTCAATTCAATGACACAATTTGCTTTTTAAAGGCACGTGATCCTATATTCCTAGCAACAACTAAAGAACAAAAACAAAATAGATGCTAAACAATTCTATTTATTAGAATGTAGTTTATCTGCATCCCCGCTAAAGCCTAAGGGAAAATTGAACACAGTTGTCCTTTTGTCTCCACAATTTCTCCTAAAAATGATGTAATACAACAAACTATGTTGGCAGATTCATATCAAAAGTATATCTCAAAACTAAAATAGATAAGTAATACCAATATGCACTTTTTATGCATTCAGAACTGTAAAAAGATAATAATTTCAATACGCATGCTGACATAATTGTGTTTTTTTGTGTTGGCATACATTTTCTGAAGAGTTGATCTCGGACATATATTTAAGGATCGAAATTTTAACTCTCCAAACCGACTAATATGCGAGGTATCATGCGTTTATCTTTTTCTTCCTACAAAAAATATACATTGATACAGCTTACTGTGATACAATATAGCTTGACTTTCTATTTTCATCTTCCAACAACCAGCAACCTAGTCGAATAAACTACTGTAAAACAAGCGTAGTAATATATCCCGCGATTATTTATAGAACCAAGTAGAATGCAGGTGAATTGTCCGGAAATACCGGTAGGATACGATATTACGAAAACGTCAGTTACGTTCCTTTAAATATGATTAACACGGTTAAACTGAGATTATTCGATCCTTGTTTCAACATTGTTTAACTTCCTTTGTTCCGTAATGTAAGAATTTACTTGCACCAAATGCACCTCATGAGAAATCCCCGATACGGGCTAATTTTTGCCATGAATCCACCATTATCATAAATCGGTGTCTTCCTGAGATTAATAATAGATCAATGAACTTAGTCAACAAATTAGCAATGCAATAGCACTCAATATAGAGTAAATACGTTAGTGGTGCCACGCATTTGTACACGATCCCCATTATCATGTAGACATTATTTATCAACTTTGACAAGACAAGAATTACAATCTATTGTGCGTATAGATGTTGGCATGTATGAATTAAAGTGATAGAATAGATAGACATAAGATTTATCCTTAATCGGTTGCAAAAGAAAATAAACAAGCTATTTAATCGATAACTACAAGTAAATAAGTATCAGACAAATAAATACGGAATAATATACATTACATGAGCTAATTTTGCCTTGTAACGACTAATATACATGTGCTTTTAATGGTCGTGGGCTAAGTTGGTATAGTCTGTCTCGTTTGATCGTTGAGGTCGTACGTTCAAGTCACGTGCCTCGGTACTAGTGCCGCATAAAACCGAAGATAGTTAAAATTAAGGTAGTGATGCTCCTTGTCATACCTCGTATGACCTTAATAAACGGCAGTCCACATGTTTGGCACCAAAAACCCTTTGTAAAGTAATGGAGTAACGAGAACGTAATCATAGCACACAATCATTAGGCACAGGCTTCGCAAGCGAAGAGGACAGTCCATGGAAAGCCTTCGTGACGGTACCCGTAGTGTGAAAATAAACGGAGCGTACTGTTACAAGGACAGCACAGGTGAACAGCGTGAAGAATAGGTCAAGATTTGCTGCGCTTCACCGCAATGCGACGTCTCAATACTTGTAAAATATTCTCGGACGGGACGAATAAACAAACACACACATAATTAAATTTGAATTAACTTTATTTCCGCGCAAGCCGATTATGTGAAACGTACACTGCACCCAAGCGTTTCAATATATCGAAATACCTCATCGCAGTTCACAAATTATCCCGGCCTTATAATTTACTTCAGAAAATTGTATGATTTTTAACTTCCGAGATAATAGGATTTTTCATGAGGCGGCGAACAACAAAGTAAAACAGTATACTTCAAATTGCAAGAACAATATATATAAAAATAATGATACAAGAAGAGGGTGCAGTAGAAATTGTCATCCAGAGAAAGCCTTGCTTGACCGAGGCAGTTAGCGAGGTCAACAATGGTTTTCAAGGGTGACAATTTCCACTGTGAACCCTCTATTGAGGCATTATTTATTATTATATACTGAATGCATGAAATTACAAATTCTAATGCAACTGTTTTGATCAAATCTGACTAATGTTACTGAGTAAAATGCACATTCAGGGCCTTACGAAATGAAAAGACTTTCTATTGTGACGTCAATAAATACTGTTGACGCAAAAACAAACGTCAGGACATAAACATTGCATTGATACAGTAAGATGTAAACATATGGCAGAATGAGAATACTAGCTTCTCATTTGTGATTTGCGAGCGCAATGAATGCTGATTTAACAATTCAAACATCCGTTTTACCGGCTCCCGCTTAATGTACACTAGAACGGTGAACCGTACGCGCATATTTGCAGTCTACATTTTTTTTTAAGAAACACCGTTGTCAAGCTAATGTGGACCGTTGTTAATGTTCTCGACGCACTACTAGTGGTGCGCGGTTTGATCATCAGCGGTGACAGTCTATTTTAGCAAATGTTCTCTAACTTCAGAATCAAAGTATTCTAGTCTGGTCCGATTTACAATAAATAAACTTCTAACGGCATTTAATTGATTATTTGTCCAGCATAAGTTTTTTTAACCTATTCGGAGTATTGCTGAATCCGAAAAAATATGCTGTGCCTTCATGAAAATGGCTTTAATTAGGTCAAATTGGCGATTCAAATGGCGGACACCAATTTTTTCCCAAATTATGTGTAATTCAGTGTTCAGCGGGAATGTGGTGCTTAAATAACCAAATATACATAATCTGATATATTTAATAGTTAGTAGCAACTGTATAATAACCACGTTTGATTTAAAATAAATCACGCCGTTTCTCCAAAAGGGTTTTCGAATTTCCTCTGTTTTAGCTATTATTCTACATCATCTTTGTTAAGATTTTGCATTTGCAGAAGGTCCATACAGTCGCAGACTGGCTCGTTTGCATCCACATCTTTCTGTTTTACAAACCTTTTGTGCAGTTGCAAGCCACCAATATCTAGGCAAGCCTCTGAATTGATCTAAATTCATAAGTTCGTACCAAACAACCACCATCCAACTTCCATCCCAGTCAGTTGGGACATGGTAATAAGGGCTTACAAATGTTTGCCTGTTCCATATCAAGGGCTTTGGTGAAGTTGTGCTCGGCTTACATTGCATGCATAAGCATCATAGTTGGAGGCATATTCTCAGGGCTTTTTGATTTCCCAAAAACCAATACATTCCTTACCGTATTCAGTAGTCTCCGGCTTCTTTGGTTAACAACTTACAGACAACTTTTCACACTCTTTGATTTGTCTGATCAGTAATTCTCCCTCACCTAAGCCCCGGTAGCTTTATAATTATCCCTGAATACTCGCAGGGGAAGATTTTTTTGATATTACCATAGAAATAAGATGTTTGCGTCACACCCTGTCAGTGCATTGAAATGCTACCAAATGTTTGCCGTAACTCTGGAGAAGAGAAGTTTTTCTTCAACAAACACATGAACAGGATGTTTTTTGCTTTTAAAAAAGGTTCCTGCAATCATCCACAAATGTCTATCTATTTCTGGAAAGAATGATATAAGTAGCAATAAGACATTCAGTATCGATGCGTAAAAAGACAATAGAGGTGCAAGCGGATACTTTAGAACAGTGTATGGCATGAAGCACGTATTCTAGTGGTCTGCTCTTCATGCGTGGCCTTCTAGCGAGACATTTCTAACATTTCATCATTGCATTTCACACCAGTTTCATCTTACAACCCCCCCGGCAGGTAACAACGATTTTCCCAATAGGCGCTTGGAGAATTAATTCTTTAGATAGCATGGCAGGGCAAGATCTTTCTTGTTTCATTCAAAGACAAGAAGGTAGCGAAGTTAGTTGGAAGAGGAAACGTCTCGATTTTCAACAATCCTTCTGACTGGTGGTGCGCCCTTTGCTCTGCGAATAACGATTCCGGATTTTATTTGATGGTCCTGTAGCGATCAAACAGAACATCGTATCCTAGAGAAATTTGCTCCCGTTTTCTAAAAACAGTTGAAACAAAACTCGTCAGAAAGTCTCCAAATTTTTTTTTTTTTTCATGTCCATGTGTCTAAGGCTCTGAACCAATGCTTGCCCATCTATAATTAGAAGCTTGATGAATCACTTTCATGTGAAACTCGCCCCCCCCCCCCCCCCCCCCCCCAACTTCACATTTCCTTTCAGAATTTCATTCTGAATAACTGATTTGTTTCCAGATTTCAAGGGAACCACTAGTATCTGCAATTGAAATTAGGCACTGGTAGGAGTTCGTGCGTTCAGTATAAGCCCCAAATCAACCTCCCTTCCGCTTTGTAGTGGGCAATGACAAGTGCTTTGCAATTATGTTTCGGTCAGCCTTTCAGATTGTTCTTTTTTTCAACAGCTTTAGAACCAAACCCGTTACGTTTTTATAAGGATTCAAAGTTTAAAGGATTAGTTTTTTTTCAAGTAAGTGCAAAGGGACGTTTAATGTACCCGTTTCTTTGTTTAGGATTAAACGTTCTGAAGCAAAACTCTCCAACTGTACTGACCCAATGCGGCTGAAGAAGTATACGAATCTCTTGATAAGATCAGTAGCTTGTCTTTTGGTCACTTGATTAATTCATCTCTTTCGTAGGAGGGGTTCAAGCACTTTAAACCTTTTCATGCATTAACTAGTGATTCCTCAAACTCTGAGTCAAGGGACCCTGGCGACTCTTTGATGCATCCTTGTTGAGTAAGTATGTCATCTGGATTCACGTCGTACATGGTTTTAGTAAGAAAAACTACATGTACGCTTAAGTTATAGGAAAGACCACCTAATGAGTGCAGAGGAGTTCTCGTGATAACCCACTTATGCCACCACCTCCTCTGTACCTGTAGCGTTAAGCCATTCTTGACTTTGATCGGGATCCACTTGATTAAATGATTCCTTGGCTTCTTTTTGACAACCAAAGTTGCCCTGTTTGAACTCTTCCAAGAACCTTCACCGCGGCAGTGGTGAAATCAGCCAGATAACACTACCCCACCTTGCATTAATTTTATATGGTCATAGCGAAAAGAACATGGGAGCATGGCCTGAATGAGTACAAATACAAATCCCACAAACCTTCTCTTCTGATTTTAATACCAGGGAGAATAGAAACTAAATCATATAATGACCACCAAAAGAGTTACATTTGGATTAGTAATTTTTCCCCCCCCTCTCTGAAATTTAAAAAATATTCCCTTATACACAGTATTCCTGCAGTAGCTCTAAACAAGACTCTATATCCTTTTCTGTTCATTTTCATAACACTATTCAAATATTGTGAATGATTACGTCCTTTGTTAGCTACAAATAACAAAAAGCTTGGGAAGCAGAATCTTCCATAGAGCTTGGACAGTGTTTATGGGCTCTCATGCCGCGATTATAGTGTTCCTGCTAGAACATTTTGAGCGCAACGGGCCCGAGCACTAGCTTTTGTTTCTATTGCTTTATAGATTTTGGATGTATTAAATTCACTGTTTGACAATTCCTGACAGAGTACTCTTTCAGCTGAACTCAGCCTGCTCAATTCTATCAATAGCATTTTCATAATTTTTTTAGCATCTTTAACTTTTTTACGACGAGATGCTCTCTCAATTAATGTTTCTATTGACTTTCTTGGATTTTAACTCTAAAAACATCTGGTTTTCTGTCCTGGACATATACACACAAAGTCGGTATTGTTTATGTTTTCGTTACGTCCTAATGATTCAGTTCATATTGAAGCCCCACCAATTGAACTGGTTAAACAATACCATTTATCGTATAAGCCTGTACGTATTAGCTTTTATTCATGACGAATGTATTACGACATAACTTTATTCATGACGCACTGTTTACGTCCATAAGATTTGTTTAAGTCAAAACATGAATTCAGTTTGCGGACTGTTAATGTTAAATGCATATAACTTGATTTTTATTTATGCTTATTTCCTATTTTCAAAACTGAATTAATTAATATATATTTTTGTTTTTTAGTATGATTCCAGCGCAAAAGAACTAATCTAAAATGCATGAAATGCATGTTATGGCAAAGAAATAAAAGATTTTTTGAAAAAACGAGAAAATTCGAATTTTTGAGGAAAACGGCTGCATTATTTAACTAAGTACTTCATTTTACTATTAGAAATGTTTTAAATGAAATAAGTATATACAAGGCTATTTCGCATCCTTTTCTAGGTTGAGCGGCTTCAACGGAAATTTGGAAAAATTTGGTGTCGCCATTTTTGAATCGCCATTTTTGACCTACTTACGGCCATTTTCATGAAGCCAGCATATTTTCGTATTCAGCATAGCTCCGAATAGGCGTTTAAAAAAAAAACGTTGTTGGACCAAAATAAAATAAATGCGTTAGAGCTTATTTCTAGCCTCTTTTAAGAATCCAGCGGACCCAGACTTTC
>CAJDSM010032862.1:750-15697 GCA_903981925.1 Ostrea lurida
TAAAAGGTCAAAGGAAATAGGGCAAAATGTCTTACCTCATTTCGTATGGTTCTAAAAATTAACGAAATTGATATAAGGAATACATCTGAAATGAGACCGAGAAGACGTAACCCGGGGGGGGGGGGGGGCGGTGTACCTGGACGCACTGGTGGCCGAAAACGGTACCCAAACCCAATGAAAATGCTAAAATATCTCAGTTCCCGGGGGCTTCGCCTCCTGGACCCCCAAATAGGACCATTCCTGGACCCGATGGGAGCCAAACATGGCCCTCCAGACCCAACGAAAATGATAAAACCTCTCAGTTTCCGGGGCCTCGCACCCTGGAGCCGGCCCCTACCAGAGCCAGTCCTGGATCCACTGGGAGCCTATAAGGCTCTGTCGGCCTAGCCTCGTCTTGTGCACCCCAATGCAAATTCATGGTTACGGCACTGCGACAAGTCCTCACAAAACTTGCTGCTCAGCTCAAGGCCTTTGACGCACGGCCCATAACCCCTTGACTCTAAAGGCACGGGCATTCGGTGCATTTCGTAAATGAAATAAAAAATTCTCACACTCCCCCCCCCCATTCCAAAAAAACTCTGGATCCGCCCCTGCCCCCCCCCCCTTGCAGGGTGCTAATTATTTCTTTGCTTTTATGCATGCACAGACAATTCGATCACTGTTACTCAGAGTAGTAGAATGCAAATCACGCTAGATCACACGTACTTTAATCTTAAAAACTCCTCAAGACAGAAATAATCTTGAATATATCGGATATGAAATGTCGAAAAATATTCAAGTACTAGGTTAAACCCCATTTATGGGTATTTTACATATCTTATTGGGTGTAGCACATGTATATATTATACTCTCTCTCTCTCTCTCTCTCTCTCTCCCCTCTCTCTCTTCTCAGTGCTTCTCGTCTACTCTGCTCTCTCTCTCTCCTCTCTCTCTCGACGAAAGAGATAGAGAGGACGGTCAGATCCGAAGAGGAGAAGAGGTGAGATAAGAGGAGGAGAGAGAGAGAGAGAGAGAGAGAGGAGAGAGAGGAGAGAGAGACCATTTTGTACAAAATTGATGCAGGCGTGAATCTTAAATAATATATCAAGGGTTGTTTGTCTTCTTTAAACACTTGAATCGCTGAGAAATCAGTGTTCCAGCTAGTGCAATTTTTAACTCCTTGAGAACCTAGACTCATTAACGGAATATAAAATGCATGTGTAGTAAAATGTCGATTCGGAGCAATTTATCGTTTTCTCCAACGACAGAAATCACTTAGCAAGAGAGCTTATTCCCCCTTGCAGTTTCAAAAAAGATCATCCACCATCGTAATTTATTTTCATTCAGTCGGGTCTCTTTTGGACTGGTTGTTCCAATCTGTTTCGTGTGACAAATTGGTTACCTGACTCTCCAAAATTAATTGTAACTTTCCTTTTTATCGCATGACCAATACATTTAGATAAGAGTTCTAAATGCATTCCAAAACGTCGACAAAAGGCATTAAGTCATAGACTGAAACACATTTTAAAAAACGCTCGATGTTTGATTTTAGAGATTTCGCGTAAATTTAAGAATGAGCTTATCACCTTATCAAATCAAACATATGGAAAGACAAGGTTATTAAAATACGAGCTATCCAACAAAGCATAAAAGTCGGAAACACTCAAGAATCCTCAAGCAGTCTGTAAATTCCAAAGAACATGGAGGGCACGGATTTAGGAGTGCTTTCTGGTGGTAGATCAGTAGAAAATGAAATTCTATTCGAGAAAATAAAGGCGTTACCGAAAAGGTCTCAATACTATGGGATTCATCGCAAACTGTCGTGGCAATGCCAAAAGGAGATTCTTCAGAATGAAAGGGACTTCTGTCTTTTCAACAAGGAGTATGTGCGATCGGAGGCAAAAATGAGAGGGAGGATGGAAATTTTAAAGAGAAGGAAACATGAACTGGTTGAAAGTGGTGCACACTCGTCGATTCTGCTAAGACACTTGCGAAAGAAAAAAACCGCCACTACACATAAACCATGGCGTTTTGAAACAAATCTGGGAGACAGCAAAATTGTTGATATTTTGGATATAGGTGAAGAGAAGTGTGATTATACTATGAAGCCCATGATCCGCCGAGAACAGACTATTTGTGTGAATCCATCTATGTCTGAATCTACGGTCAAAACGCGAGGGAAAGTTCGAAGTTTGTCATCCATTGTCAAAAATAAGCAACAACAAAATCTGGAGTCTCCGTTATCAGGACATTTACGCGCCGACTGACTCTGTCTGATCACAGGATTATTTTCCCTAATTAAAAGCAACATCTAAAACTGTTATTAATTTCAATTGTGCAATGCTTCTTTACTCTGTTGTAAGCATTTTAAAACCAACTATTGTTCACTTTCTTGAATTGTGAGATTTTGAATAAAACACTGTTTGATATTCATGGTCGTTCTTACTGAAAAGTTTCTTTCCGAGAGCAATGAATATCAAGCTCTCATGTATGAAAGTCATTTGGGGAGAGTCCTTCTTTGACCCCATTTTCTTACATAAGCTATCTTTAAATTTGCGCACTTTAAAATATCTTTACAGAGAACTGACCTCGTCATAGGAACGACAAGTATTAAAAAAAAAAAAATTATAGTAACGTTTCAACAATTTCTTTTCTGCACAAATGAAAGTCATCAACACTCAATTAGCTTATCAGGGTGGTAAAAATCTTGGAGTTTGCTTAGATTTGATTACATATCGGCTTAATTCATATGTTATAATTAAGATATCTCAAAAATAAATTGTTACAAGATATCTCATTAATATGTGATATTTTATAAAGCATTATAATATATCTTATAAACTTTATATTTATAAAACAACTTTAAAAGATGTCTTATCAACATTTTCTGTGCCAAGAAATACCGTCCGATTTCGACACTTTGCTTCAAAAGGACCATATTACAAGCTAATTAATAGGAGCCATCGCTTATCTCTCAGATTTGTAACCGGTTTTCATACAGAAGATATTTCTTGGCATGTGATGATTTTATCTTATTTTTCACAAATTTGAAAATCCATTTCGAACTAACTATAGGTGCTACCGTGACTAGATTTTGAGGGCCATTAACTCTTACCATATCGGTTCATCATTCTCTTGCACAGAGTTGTCGGTCCTTTCTCCCCTCTCCGTAAGGGAGAGAAAGGACCGATAACTCTGTGCAATGTAACTCTTTTGCATTTGGAGGTAAAAAGTGCACCTTACTTTCATTTTCTGTTACAGCGGTGAACACGTTTTTTTGTCGTTGTGGATGTCTCTCCTTGATCACTAATTCATGGTAGTATATTTATACTTGTCTATAATTATTTTACACTGATCTGTTTGTGCCCGTTGTATGTACTCGATATGGCGTGAACAATTACACAGGAATGTGTGTAAATTACCCCCATTTTAAGGGGTGGTGGTGAAATTTTAGTGACCATAATAAATAAATTTACTTGTGGGAGTCTTTAAAGCAGATGTTTTAAATTTGTCTGTGACATCTGTATCAATTAAAAATGAGTACGATTAGCAGCCTTTACGACAGCTATTTCAGTGCATCAGAGTTCTTGAAAAGTTGTTATGATAGGTCAGACATTTGGACCGACAGCACCTAGACATATATAGGACTCACTTGGCTAAATCTGCCAATCAGAGCCTGAGCTATTGTCTCATATAAAAAGTTATTTGATTGACATGCGGTATGTTTTTGATCTCCGTTCAGGTAAATTTTAAGTGAGATGGCTTAAAATTGGGTCTTTAAGGACAGATGTGACATTTTTGACATTTTTGTTTTCCAATGTCCTCGATAATATGAAGACTTCTTCAGAAATTATTTTTAAGTTTTATATTGTACCTGAGTACCAATATTACCTTTAGATAGTCATCTGACACAATGGCTATGTGGTTAGGTCATTTGACTACCAAAGCTAGGGTCCTAGATTCGATGCCCCAACCAAAGATTCAAAGATTTTTTCCCCACTATTTGTTACTGCTAAAGCATTTTACATATATGTATTTGCAACAATCATGGATTATCAAAATACAATGTATGCTTACTCTAAAATAGACCTGGTAAAGTAGCAATTTTTTTCCTGTATACTGTGGAATCATCATTGTTCGTGGGGGATCAATGTTCGTGGGTCCTCTACTCACGAATTTACGTCCCCACGAACATGGTTTTATTTTCCTTCTAATCTGAAGAATATTACCATTCGCATTATTTCTCAATTACCCACGAAATTACATCCCCACGAACCAGCAGAATTTTGGTTACCCACGAACATTGGCCCCCACGAATTAAAAATGATTCCACAGTAAACAAGATTGAATCTGAGTAAATTGTAAGCGAGATGTCACGAAAAATTATACATTATCGAGGAACATGGTGTCTGTCCATAATGGGTAAAAACACCACAGAAGCTGTGTCATCACATACTGTTTTATACATGTAACTTGGTCAAAGTATTATTCAAGTCTGTTAAGAGTAAAGCATTGTGTGAAATAATAATTCAACATCATTGATATAGGCTCACATGCAAGGTGACAAATGTAACAAATTATCAGCCATTCAGGTTTGAGTTTTGAAAATACAGAACATCAGAACTATTATTTTATCTTTGATTCCGTCACTCACAGTTATGATATTTAGTATGTCTGATGGGATCATGCTTTCTGCATTAACTTTTTAGGGAAGGGGGGGGGGGGGGCTATGTGCCTAGAGAATGATGCATAATGTATAAATTGACTATATATACATTATCATTGCATAATGATTAATATTACAATGACTTCAGAAAGAAATCTAACAAACTGCAAATATCAACATACTGTATAGGAAATGTGTATATACAGTACTGTGAACTAGTTGGTGTGTATAACAGTACGTGAACTAGTTGGTGTGTATTGCTTAAATATCACACATCAGAAATTTAATGTTTTGGACTAGGTTTGAGTAGGATATTCACTTGCGACATTCTGAAAAAATAATACCCATTGTCTAAAAGTGCTAAAAAAGTGTTTGAAATATGGTTTTAAAGGATTTATTGGAAATGTGCTTGAAAATACATGTATATCTATGATGCTGGACTGTTAGAACCCTGTCAGAGTGACTTCTTGAACTCAAATAATCTATCAATAATGAAAAGGAAAGTGATATGAAAATGCTTATGTTTTATTAAAGATTTGAAAGTCTGGGAAAAGCCTAATATTTGTGGCATTGTATCGCAGGAGTACCATCTGTTTTCAAGAATTAAGATGTATAAGAACATTGTATATTCACTCTTAATAAAAGCAATATTAAAGATTTTCTTTAAAAAAAAATTCCAATAGTTATTTGAGGTCTTAAACAGGTCCAAATTTTTGTCCACTTGATATATTTATAATTATACAGTAATCAGAGTGTTAAATTTGTTTTTTAAATTATCTAAGGTGGATTCAGAAGATTTTCGATATAATTTAAACTGTATGTCAATGAAAATGTTATAGATTCAATGGAACTCATTTTTCAAGCTTTGGTGATAATATGTAGATTTATATACAAAATATAAACGATCAAGATGAAAATGTCCTTTCTTTCTGTTCAGATGTGTTACAACTGGAGCCATGTTGCAGACCTTGAAATTTATCTGCAGGATGCTGATTGTGGAATAGTGACTTGTTACTGTACAAGAGCGTCAATCAGGTAATTACGCACTATACGTAAGAGTGTCAATCAGGTAATTACGCACTGTCCAAGATCTTCTATCACATTACAGGGATTTTTTTTAGCGTCTGTCTGTGTCAGGGGCCGAAATAAGGCCCCATTTCCAATGCTAAATAGCAGGTATTTTTCCCAATTTTAGCTTTAGAATTTCCAAAATATGACATTAAATCAAAATGAGGTGCATTACTAATCATAAATCTTCTTCACAGGTCCATAAATTTTAAATTTTGCAACAAATTAAGAAGCAAATGAATTTTTTTGCCTCAGCTTATTTAAATAATGTAAGCTTTAATGACATTGAAAGTCCAATTCTACAAGAATGCACTGGATTTGTTCTTGCTCTCTACTTCTCTGTATTAAATATTTTCCCAATTTCAAGCAAATGTCACTAAATATTCCCAATTGGAAATGCCCTGGCCCCTGATATTAAGATCTAAAAAAATCCCTGCATAATTACGCACTGTACAAGATCTTCTATCACATAATTATACACTGGACAAGAGCGTCAATCAGGTAATTATACACTGTACAAGATCTTCTATCAGGTAATTATGCACTGGACAAGATCTTCCATGAAAGAGAGACTTACCAGGACATAGATTTTGAATGTATTTCACATTTTGCTCTGTGCAAAACTTGATTTGTCCTATCTAAGGGACTAGCAGAGAGTGCCTGTTTAGTATGGTAGTGGTGGGAACATGACAAGAGTTCGAACTAGTCATGCATATAATTAATGGTCAGTCTGTCTGTGTCCTTGAGTACGTAACATTTGCATACGACACACACTCTGACTTATTGCAAGGGAGTTAATATTACATGTAAATATAATATTATGAATAACTCTATTTACACACATGTATTTGCATTTGCAGTGACAGAGCTTTATGCAGATTAGGATTCCAAGATTTCTATGAAGATTCTAGTGAGGGTGATAGTGAGGAAAATAAACATGATACCCCAAGCGAATCAGGACAAGAAGATGAAAATAATGATGAGAAAGAGGCTGATGACCTGGATAGCAGAGAGAATGGAGTGGAGGAGGAACATTTAGATGAAGAAGCTGCTCTTATGTCAGCCATGGGACTACCAACAGCTTTTGCAGCAAAAGATACACATTCAAAGGTATTTTGAACAACACATTTCCTGCTTTGACTTGACAATTTTTTACAGTATTATTTGGTATAGTAGAGGCTTTATGTGTAATATTTTGGCTCAAATGTGAACAACAATCCATGAAAAATAATGTTTTGCCTGTTTTTGTTTTTTTTATAGAAGTCAAAGACCAGAAAGTCACATGGACATAAAAGGAAAAAACACCAAAAAAGAAAAAATAATTCACAGAAGGTGATGGACACAAATCCCTACGTTGATATTGGGGACATTACATATTGTAGAGCGCTCGAATTTGAACCGGCTTGGCAGAGCTACTGGGGACAATATGGTGAATATTTAGTATGGGAAGGATGGGTGAATAAATACCCCGAACAAATTGCTTCAGGGATGTACCTAGGTGTTCCATGCGTAGCAGAGGTGGAGGTGGGCAGTCAAGAAGAGGTGCAGGAGGATACAGTGAAAGAGAGGAGTGAATTAACAGAAAATGAGTGTGTTCCATCATCCTCTTGCCAAAAAGATGAAGTGGATGGTAGAGGTAGGGTTGAGATAGATGACAAGAGTGAGGCGTGTTGTAGAGAGAATGAGGGGGATGGGAGTGGAGGAAATCCATCTTACGTAATACCACAGACTTGTAACAAATACCAGGAATCTTACAATGCTGCCATTGAAAATGTCATGAAAGAAAGAGCAGAAACAGGGAACAGTCACATGACTCAGTCAGCCTCGGTCTCAGAAAACATCGCCAATCAGCAGAGAGAGATGGTGGATTTGATGCACAACTACTGTGGTGGAACCTCTCAACAAAACGAAAGCGAGTCATCTCCTGTAGACGAAGAGAATGCTGGGATAGGTGACAAGAATGGTGAGGTGCCACAGGATAAAAATGATGACCAAGAAAATTATGACATAGCTTGGCAGGAGCTCTGGAATGAACATTATACGGAGTTGTACTGGTATTACTACAATCAGTTTCTCACTGAATTCAACAAGCTCAGTGTTCACAACGATGAAGTCGCTGAACCACAAGCAGAGGATCAGATTATAGCTCACATTGGGACACCTGACAATGTTCCGGAGGACAAGCAGGTGGTTGATGGAGGAGTGTCTGTTGATGCAGAGGAGATGAAAGAGGAGGATGAGGTGGAAGATGGATCGGGGGAAGGGAAGAAGAGGAAGGCAAGCAGTGACAACACACAGCAGTCAGGACAACAGAGTTCATCAAGTGAGTTAACATGCACAAAAGAATACATCTGTAATAAACTGTAAAATGACTATCCTTACATTTACTTTTTTAAGTATAAACTTTAAAATGACTATCCTTGCATTTACTTTTTTAAGTGCAGCTTTAAATGATACCATATTTTTTCGTAGATCTGAGTGGTCACTGTGGAGTGTCTGATGGTCAGTCTGGAGGTAGCACTCGGTCTGGTGAGATGGGAGATGGAGGAGATGATCCTCCAGATGACATTCCAAGAGATATCCCCAATAGGTGAGAACCGATCCTCAAATATTACAAAACAATGTTAGACAACAAAGAGATATCCCAATAGGTGAGAACGATCTCAATATTACACGTGTTAACACAAGAGATATCCCCAATAGGTGAGAACCGATCCTCATATTACAAGTGTTAACACAAAGAGAATCCCCAATAGGTGAGACCGATCCTCAATATTACACAGTGTAACACAAGAGATATCCCAATATGTGAGAACCGATCCTCAATATTACACAGTGTTAACACAAGAGATATCCCCAATAGGTGAGAACCGATCCCACAATATTACAGTGTTAGCACAAGAGATATCCCCAATAGGTGAGAACCGATCCTCAATATTACACAGTGTTAACACAAGAGATATCCCAATAGGTGAGAACGATCCAAAAACAGTGTAAACACAAGAGATATCCCAATAGGTTGAGAACCGATCCTCAATATTAACAGTGTTACACAAGAGATATTCCCAATAGGTGAGAACCGATCCACAATATTACATGTGTTAACACAAGAGATATCCCCAATGAGGTGAGAACCGATCCTCCAATATTACACAGGTGTTACACAAAGAGTTATCCCAATAGGTGAGAACCGATCCTCAATATTACTACAGTGTTTACACAAGAATATCCCAATTAGTGAGAACCGATCCTCAATATTACAGTGTTAACACAAGAGATATCCCCAATAGTGAGAACCGATCCTCACATATTACACAGTGTTAACACAAGAGATATCCCAATAGGTGAGAACCGATCCTCAATATTACACAGTGTTAACACAAGAGATATCCCCAATAGGTGAGAACCGATCCTCAATATTACACAGTGTTAACACAAGAGATATCCCCAATAGTGAGAACCGATCCTCAAATATACACAGTGTTAACACAAGAGATATCCCCAATAGTGAGAACCGATCCTCAATATTACCAGTGTTAACACAAGATATCCCCAATAGGTGAGAACCGATCCACAATATTACAGAGGTTAACACAAGAGATATCCCCAATATGGTAGAACCGATCCTCAATATTACACAGTGTTAACACAAGAAGATATCCCCAATAGGTGAGAACCGATCCTCAATTTACACAGTGTTAACACAAGAGATATCCCCAATAGGTGAAGAACCGATCCTCAATATTACAACAGTGTTAACAACAAGGATATCCCCAATAGGTGAGAACCGATCCTCAATATTACAGTGTTAACACAAGAGATTATCCCCAATAGGTGAGAACCGATCCTCAATATTACACAGTGTAACACAAGAGATATCCCCAATAGGTGAGAACCGATCCTCAATATTACACAGTGTTAACACAAGAGATATCCCAATAGGTGAGAACCGATCCTCAATATTACACAGTGTTAACACAAGAGATATCCCCAATAGGTGAGAACCGATCCTCAATATTAACAGTGTTAACACAGAGATATCCCCAATAGGTGAGAACCGATCCTCAATATTACAGTGTTAACACAAAGAGATATCCCAATAGGTGAACCGATCCAAATATTAAGTGTTAACACAAGAGATATCCCCAATAGGTGAGAATCAATCCACAATATTACAGTGTTAACACAAGTGTGCAGGGAGTACAGCTGTCTTTTTTTCAGCAGCCATGCACTGGATGATCCCATTCCTTTGGAAGACGATGGTAGGGAAGGATTAAAATTCATGGGATTTGCTTTACCAGAAGACGAGGGAGATGAAACTGAGAGGTATGTCATGGTCTCTTAATCAAGATTTACCTAGCCATCAAATATTCATGTGCATGTTGCAATGTTTACATGTGTTTGCATGTATTGTCAAGTTTATGATCATTAAATGTCACATAGGGAGCCTTTAATTGTGACATTTTTTTGTGTGGAAAGTTTAGTACAGTTCATGTTATTTAAAACAAAGAAACATAAAACAAATAAAAGAAAAAAGAACACCCCCCCAAAAAAAAAAATCAAACAAAACAAAACTAAATGAAAGGTTTCAAAATATATAAATGATAGCTGTGCATTTTACATAGGTAGTGTTCACTTGGCCAGTGTCCAGTTTTCAGGATGATTGGTGTTGTGAGAATTTCTTTATAAGGAAAATGTTAAGATTTCTGCTGGGATTTCGAAAATCGGCAGATATTCAGGGAGGGCCAGTTTTCCGAATGGCCAATTTGGAGAAGTTTCACTGTACATAACTACATGTATAGTATCTATGATCCTTAAATTTTCTGTTAATCCCAAGTCAGAACAGATGTTGCCTACATGTATATCACTTGTAGAAATAAAAAATTAATTTTAACTTTTTGTCTTTGAACATAAAGCTCAGTGAAAGTACCCAGAATGACAGTTGGAAAGATAGCATACAAAGACAAAAAGGCATTCAGAAACAGCAAGAAAATCGACAAGGGAAAGCAGCCCAAACACATCTGGTACGATGAAAAGGGCGAAAAATTAACAGTCACAAAAAGTAAAACACTTAACAAGGCTAAACGATTCCTGGAAAAAGCCGAGGAGGAAAGCAAATCATTAGAGGAGGAGGAAATTGCTATTCCCCCTGATCTTTTGGGCGGTAGTAGTTCCGATACCTCCTCATCTGCAGAAGATGTATTAGGAGGAGATGATTTGGCGTCTCAGTGTATAGACGATAAGGAGCAGAATCAGAGCATGTCCTCACAGACAGAGAAGGATGATACGTCTGTAACGGAGGTATCAGATGTAGTGAGCGTGTCAAAATCAAGTACCAACAAACGAAAGAAAAAGAGGAGGAAGACAAAGAGAGTGAGAATGCCCCCAGAGGTGGCCAATAGTGATGATTTGAGGAAGTACTGGGCCCAGCGGTACAGACTGTTCTCCAGATTTGATGAGGGAATTAAACTAGATAGAGGTATTAATTTTGATGTCTTTTATGAACTAATAATTATTATCACTGACTTATTACTAAGAAATACAATAATGTTTTTTAATTTATTTCCCTATGATCTCGCATGCAGAGCTGAACACATAAAGAAGTCCGTTTTTGTTTTGATTTGATGACTAAACCATTTCCATTACAGAGGGTTGGTTTTCGGTAACCCCAGAGAAGATAGCAGAGCACCTTGCAGACAGATGTCGCTGTGATGTCATTGTCGATGGCTTCTGTGGAGTGGGAGGAAATGCAATTCAATTCGCATTTACTTGTGAAAGAGGTAGCATGTCATTCTGGTGGTAATTTTGTGTTCTGTTGCATTAAAACTGTGTGTTTGTTTCAAAGAAAGTTATCAATGATTTAGAGAAAAACATTGAGACTTGGGTAATTAGTAGGCATGCTGATAACCAGTGTCCAAAGTTTCATTTCAGTTTTAGTCATTACAATTAAATCTTCTTAACCTAATGGATTTCATGATATCAGAAGATAAAAGAAGTCTCAGAAAAGTGAGGGCACTCATTTTTAATTACATTTAACAGAGTATTCTGTGTGTTTAGATGAGAATTTTTCATGATTACAGTGATAGCAATTGACATTGACCCAGAGAGAGTGGCTTTAGCCCAGCACAACGCTCGAGTGTACGGTGTAGAGGACAGGATTGAGTTCATCGTCGGGGACTACTTCAATGTGGCTCCAACCCTCAAGGCCGATGTGGTGTTTCTGAGTCCTCCCTGGGGTGGACCTGAGTACTTGGGGGCACAGGTGTTTGACCTGGAGACAATGATCGAGTTGAAATCATATCCTTTACTATTTTTTGTTCATTATGTATGTGCTTTCAGCTCACCTCAACAAAGTCAGGTCAAGCTGATGCTATACCCCTGGCATCAGCTTTGCACTTAAAAATTCAATACCCAAGCTATGATGTGCCCAATCTGGACCAAACTTCCTTGTAAGTTCTAGATTCATTTGTGATAATTGGTGTATAATACTCAAATGCTGGCAAAGTTAGATTTGCAGATTAAGGTTTTTGGAATTGGCCCCATTCCAAAGTAACTATATGCTTATCTGGACCAATCTTAACTTGAACACCCATCTAGGAATGTAAATCTCCATGCTAACTTCAGATGCCAAGCGTGACCTATGTTTGTAAGTGAATAGGCTATTGTTTTCATGACTTGGGGGGGGGGGGGGCATTCCAAGTAAAAACATGCTTTATGTTGACCAAACTTTGTTTAAATTTATATCTAGGAATGTAACAATTAAGGTGACTGATGAAATTATATACATACTTCACATGAATATTAAGTTTCAGTACTTTTGCTCAATGATATTTGTGGAGGTGAGTTAAGGGGGCTTTGACCACCTTAATGTTTAATGTGTAAGAACAGGAGAAAATATTGATTGCCATGGTTGTTATAATGATCTACTTTACAGATTCACAAATACACCCTGTCATTAGGTCAAATGATGTCTTAAAATATTTCATGCCAATTGTTAAGCTGCTCTTTACATACTAATTTTAACTATGGACTACTATGTTAACCTGACTAAGATTTAGAGCTCATGGCAGGTTTGACCATTCACCAGGGGATGCTTACTCCTCCTAGGCACCTGATCCCACCTCTAGTATGTCCAGGTGTCCTTGTTTGCCCAGCTCTTTGCATTCTTTATAAGATTTATGAGATTGATCACTGTTTGTTTTCTTCACTTTTTCATGCTTAAACTTTTTTTTTTATCAGACTTTGAAATTGTTGTTTTTGAACAACAAATACTGGTTGCACAGAATTATATTTTCCTTAATCACATACATCAGAAATATTCTCAGTGGCAAGGAACATCACAGACAACATTGCATTCTTTGTACCAAGAAATGCAAATGTTGAACAGGTAAGTTTAATACATGTTTGTAACATTAAAGATCCTGTAAACAGTTCAGTTCTTTGTAACATTAAGGATTCTGTAGACAGCTCTTTGGAATAATAATGGTACTTGTCGAAACAGTTTATAAGAATATTGATAGTTGTTTTCAATATTGAGACTGTAGAGGCAGAAAAACCAGAGGTTTGTAATTTTAATAATTATACTGTATTGCACAAAACAGTCTCTTTAATTAGATCCACTATCTTTTTTATGATGATATCAAACAAAGACCATGCGGTCACATTTATCCTCTTGTCCCAGATTTTATTTCATTGTATATCTATATACATGGAGACTGGGATGAACTGGAAGTAATCGGTGCAAGTTCACGATATCAGGTCAACAAAATGTTACTTTGCAAGAAAAAAGGGAGATAGTTTAAATATGTATTGGAACTTAAGGTTTTTTTGGTAATGTTAAAAAATTTGTCAAAATATATATAGCTCAAATTTTCGGCATCTTAATCTTTTAGAGTAACTGTTGAATTAGCTGCATGCAGTAATTTGTTAATCACACAACAAAGATATTGAACTTTTGAATTCAAATGTTAAGTTTGTATGTTCTCTGTATGTTACAGCTTACCTCATTGGCTGGTCCTGGAGGTAAAGTGGAAATAGAACAGAACTTACTGAATAATAAACTGAAAACCATCACTGCTTACTACGGGGAACTGGTGTTGGAAGGTGAATATGCCGAGGATGCCGGCCAGATCATGGACATTGTGGAAAATGAAGAAACTGACAATTTTGGACAAATACAAGAATCTGGGAATGCTGATGTTACAGCAGAAGTAACTCAGGATACAGGATTATCACTGAATAGTGAAGAAATGTGCAATTCTGAAAATGTTGCAGACAATATTGAACAACCGAATACAAAAGAATTTCCAGAACCCAGTGACTTGAAAGCACAGCATCTTAGTGAAAACAGTATTTCTGTAGAGTAGTTTTATATTTCAAGTTACTTTACTTCAATGGAGGATTCCAATTGAATTTGCAAATTTATACATTGATACTGAAACTGATGATCATATGAAAACTACATTGCATTCCGTCTTTTTTCATGATTGATTGATTATTTGTTTGTTTTTCGTCCCGTCGAGAATATTTCACTCATATTGAGACGTCACCATTGCTGGTGAAGGGCTGCCAATTTAGACCTATGCTTAGCACTCATGGCTTTTAGCAGTGAGGGTTCTTTTGCGTGCCACACCTGCTGTGATACGGGACCTGTTTTTAAGGTCATATCTGAAAAACCTGTGATTTTCACTTCTAAATGCCGAGATCTTGGTGTAGGAGCAATCACAAACTATTTGAACGTCTTAGGTTTGACACGACCGGTCTGAGCATGAGACTTGAACTCACGACCTCCCAATCACAAGGCAAGAGCTCTACCACTGAACCCGGTCTTTATTACAAACAGGATGATATCAGCTTCTCCATTGTCAACTTCCCATATTTATATAGGAACATTCCATCATCATCTGCATAGATTGTGTTTATGTCTCTCAACTGATTCTATTCACAAGAGCTTGTTCTCTGCATGATCAGTTTTGAAATTGAGACAGGGTACTGACAAACAAGTTGATGTTGTAGGGGTTTCAACAGTTATGTTTTAAGTCAACACTTCGCAAATTCTATGGTCATTTGCCAATACAACCTGCTATAGGATTAAATGCTGTCCAGTGTCTTTCATACCAATTGTTAAGTACTCAGTTTACCTGGCCTGGATTTCCGGAAACAATCTTAAGTCAAAATGTGGACTTACCCGGTAAGTCTGAGATTTTACTCAGATTTTGACAGCTCAAATAGAAG
>CAJDSM010032867.1:2266-13010 GCA_903981925.1 Ostrea lurida
TGCCATGCATGCCTTGCATGTAGGGGCCTAGTCTCCTCCAAGACCCTGTGGTTCTGCTTGGGGCCGTAAGGTACCCAATTTCCATCTGCTACCTCGAGGAGGATCCCATATCTGGACCACATAGGTCCAACTGTGGAGAAGCTATACCTCGCATTATTTATGAATTACCCACGAAATTACGTCTCCACGAACCGGCAAAATTATGGTTAACCACAAACATTGGCCCCCACGAATTAAAATGATTTCCACAGTATTCATAGAAAAGCATTATATCATTGGGGATATATTGTCCACCAGCAGAGATACACGATATAGGGGAAAATCAATTATCGTGAGAACCAATGGTTGAAACCCATCATCCCCAAGACAAGGAAACAGCAACAGCAAAACGTGGGTCACAAAGTCAAACCAACCTCCAGTTTCATTGTCTGAAACCTGACAAATCTAGAGAGGGTTCTCGTTAAGACCGTTGCTATCGCTGCTGCTGTGTTTGTACTGCATTTGTTAACCATACACTTATTCACGGACTGAAAAAATATTAATCTTATTGTAGATGGTCGCAGCTCAGTTTACATCTCCCGAAAGGCCAATGCAAGATTTTTAAAAAGCAGATTCACGGCTCTCTCAACGACATTTGAACGTTTTACATATGTACCAGACTGGTACTCTATTGTCATATTTTGTTTATACCGTCTCCAGCTTTAGTAGGGTAAAGCGCTCAGTCGTGGCAGCTTACCATGGTTAGAGCGATCGTTTCGCCACCGTGTTCAATTGTCGATCTCTGCACCGCGGCAAACAAAAGGTACTAACGGTCCAGCAATAGCGTGTCGCTTCATTGAGCATGCAAAATTACTCACTGATTGGACATGGTTTCAGTAAAGGTGAGTTTGTATGGCCGCGCTATGACAATTTTTCAGTGTGACTGGTCATTGAGAACATTCATTGAAATCTACGAGACGCCATGGCCCGCTCGATTAAGCGAAGTGACACGCTGCGATTGGAACGCTATTAGTGTTTTCACGTGAACACCACTAAGGTCCCATGTTGCGGTAACATTTGAGACGATAAAGAGGTTCCTCTTACAGGATTGGTCACTGTTCGTTATCTTTGCCTTTTCATGTTGATTTGAGTTACCTTATTAAAGGCATATAGTCTAACAAAATCTCAATATTTTTATTTCACTTAGAATGCATTGAAATCGTAAGATTATGATAATATTGAAATAATTATTTGTTACCAATATGCTTTTTTTACTGTTATTCTTAGTCCAAACTAGTAAAATGTTGTTTCGTTGAATTCTTGTCCAGGATGATAAAAATTCGATTTGGCCCCGCCTTTATTCATATGACCCCTAGTTTGAACTCGTTCGGAAAGCTATTCTCGCGTGCTCACACGCGGCCTCAACGACAAAAAATTCTCAAAATGACTAACAGCACAATAAAAATTCTAGTTTTCAAGTACATATAAACTAGGAAGTTAAAAAAATAATAATACGGCAGTTCAAAGAATATATCTAAGTAATAGAATGTATATTTTTTCTTCAACTGTTAACCTTCCTGTGCCTATAGCATTGTGACGTCCTCTTCTGACGTTGTCGACAGTTATAGGAAACGTCATCAGAATCTTTGGTATATTCGTATAATTAATCTGATTTCTGGACAGACAAACTTCACGAAAACGACAATTATATCATTTTATTGTTTACAATTTACCATTTTTTACTCCTTTTTAATTTTTTAACGTGAATACGCATTAATTTCTGCTGATGAATATGTTAGATAATATGCCTTTAAAATATTTCAAATTGACCGGATCAGTCTCAGAAAATCATAAGTTTGAACATTTTTTGCCTATCAACAGCCATATTTGGTCAGTGGTCTGATAGAAGGAAATCACTCTAATCGGCACTTTACATGTTTACATTAACAACAAACAGCGGTTGACATCGATTTCAACTGATATCTTATAAACTCGTTATAATTTTTAGACACTCGATCAACAACATAAATCTTTTCTTGTTTCAAAAGGCAGATTACCGGTTGTGGTGGCTCAGTGGTAGAACTCTCGCCTCGTGATCAGGAGGTCGTGCGTTCGAGCCCCGTGCTCGCATCCGGCCGCGTCAAACAGAAGACGTTGAAATAGGTAGTGATTGCTCCTTCGCCAAAAGCTCGGCATTTAGAAGTGAGAATTACAGGTCTTTCGGATATGACCTTAAAAACGAAGGTCCCGTGTCGCAGCAGGTGTGGCACGCAATAGAACCCTCACTGCTGAAAGTTAAGTCCTAAACATAGGTCTAAATTTGTAGTCCTTCACCGGCAATGGTGACGTCTCAAGATGAGTGAAATATTCTCGACGGGACGAAAAACAAACAAATAACTAATCAATCAACCAAATTGTACATTACAGCTCAAACACGTGTTACCTTCCATCTTTGAATGTAAGTTATGTATTACGTCATAGGTTTTGTTTACTAGTGTGAGGTGACTAGCTTATGCTTAGCAAGTGGGCATTCCACTGGCTAAAGAAACTGAAATTTTGTACAAAACACTTATAATTTCCTGCACATCATCTGAAAAGTTATTTTCATGTACTGCTGTGCAGCCGCTGTATGTTGCTAATGTACACACGTGAAGCGCAGTGAATTTCGAGTGATTTGTCAGCCCGCGGGCTGACATATTTTTCACAGTGCGTTTATCTTGAACTGCGCGTGCGTTACTGGGGCATTGTGGGAATTGTAATATTACGTAAAAAATTAGAAATAACCGCAGTGTGAATTAAAAAAGTGGATTGTTATTAATTATATTTAGACACACATAAAGATTAGATTGTCTCTCAAAAAAAAAGGATTTGGAAGGCCAGAAAAGAAAGTGTGTCATACCATGACTATCTCTAAATTAAGCCTATTATGAGGTCAACAAAGTCAAAGGTCAAGGGGATCAACAAATCCATATCAAGATAAGAAATATGGGTATATAAAGCATTAAACAGCATGTTGAGAATATGACAGTAAACGATTCACTTAGGAAATGAAGGATTCATGAATCAAATAAACATAACATATAATGTCTCAAAATTACTTGAAGCGCTTGATTGGAATAATAATTGACCCCTGTCATAAAGAGGTATCATTTCTAAATATAGATTGTTTACGGAGGTCGCCGTCAACTTCCAAATTTGTTCGCACGCTAGAGGCCTCGACGGGGAGTAGCAAGGCCCCTTCCGAACAGTCCACACTAATAATTTAGTCTCAATTAATCAAGCTAGTAGCTTTCAAACTAGAAATCTGAGCTAAATTTAGTAGTACTAACCCTCTAGAATATGATCTTTAAAAAACAATCATAAAGAAAATGATAGCGATTCTTAGGAAATCAATAAACGCGGTACACTCTATTATTAGATGTGCAAGGCTTGGCGTACAGAACTGCATTTGTTTTGGTACTAACACTTTCACCAATACGAGTTAAGAGGAAAAACAAGAGGGGATGAATCTGTGTACTGAGACTTCCACATCAGAAACATATATACTATATGTCTCTGTTCCACATAGATTAAAAACTTCTTTTTTTATAATCAGGTACATCTTTTTAGCATTAAATCATTCGGCAAACCTCGGTTTGTCCAGAATTTAAAAAAGTTTATTTTAAGGGTCTGTATGAAAAACGATCGTTTATATATATATTCGTAAAAGATTTCTTAAAAGAACTTTACAATCAAAGACCAATGTACATGTATTTACACGAGGAAATTACACCTTTTCACATATATTTAATGATTGATAGTTTTCATGCTTTCAAACTTGGTTTATTATGCCCCCACCCACACACACACGCAACACACTTTCAACTAACAAGTCCATTTAGAATTATATTCATTTAACATAAAATAAACACTTTTCAAAATTACTACACCTTGAACGCTTGTGCAACTTCCTCAATTAGATGTATCATTTCAATTCTATTTTATTAATTTAAAAAGAAATGATAGTAAATAAAATATATATAATAAATTTAAAAAAAAAACACTAAGCACCAAATTCCTCTCAAATAAGATAATCTACTGCACTGACTCTCTAAGTTTTTTTTAAAAAAGATGTCTTCGTAATACTATCACTTTCAAAATACGGGGTTAAGAAAAAAAAAAGAAAGAGAAAAAAAATCCTTGTACTTGGACTGGTCTCAAACATTAAAAACTTTAAAAAAAAAAAAAAAAAAAAAAAAAATATATATAATATAATCGGGTACGGGAAGATCAGTATTTACAATTACACGAAAATTTTACACCTTTTTCACAAATATCTAATGATTTGGGAATCTTTTATGCGGTCAAATTTCATTCATTATTTTATTTGTTAGTTTGCCTTTCAACTGCATCTCCTTTCCAGTTATAATATTTTCTGAGTTTACATGTAAAAAATACACATGTACGTAACCGTTTAAAACAACAAAACACAAGGCCTGATCAAGCAGATGTTGTGTATAGTGCTTCTCGGACGTCCGGAAGCATTGTTTGCTTGCTGTTTTCCGTGTATGTTCAGCAGCGAGACGTGTGGGATTGGTCTATATCTGTAAAAATCGCCAAAAAATAACATTCTAAAAATTCCCGAGGGAGTGTGCGCCCCCCCCCCCGGGGGGGGGGTTCTTTTTATACATTGGTATACACAGACGTGGCGCTGGTATGGGTCGCTTTTTTTATCAATGGGGTGCCATTTTCATCAATCTGTTATATCAATGGGTAGACAATTTAATATGCCAAGTTAAATCAATGGATGGTAAATTATATTCGCTGGAATTCAACCTCTTATAAAAGATTTATTATGACATTTTTCCCCGAAATTATAACTACAACCCGGGTATAATTACAAATGCACTTGCATGCGGCAACTATACATGAATAGGTCACATATATGATTGGGTCAGAATTTTCAAACGGAAAATATAAGAATGGGTATGTGTTTCAAAAAATAATGAATATATTATATGGGGGGTGGGGGTGGGGGTGGGGTGGTTTGAAAATCTCAGCGGTACGTCTGTACCCAAAAGTATAGGTTGAGACCCCCCCCCGGGTGTGCGCCCTTAATAAATCCACCTCTGATTATTTCAATTAACACACGCCATAAAGAAAAAAAAGAAGCTGAAGAAAGAAAAATTTCCATCACTTTCACTTAATACAGTCTACTGCTGACTCCCTAAGCTTTTTTCAAAAGCTAAACTTGTTTCCCTTTATAAACGTGATGAATATGGCTGTCGATAGGCGAAAAAATTCAAACTTAAGATTTTCCGAGGCTGATCAGGCCGATTCGTAAGGGACGAGAGAAGTGGATAAATGTCTACAAGGAATTTTTATCGTGCTTTTGTGTAAGATGTTGAAGTCCAGAACAGAGCGCAGCTTTTCGTGCGCAAAAAATTTACAGTTTTTTTTTTTTTCTATGGGTGGCACTGTAGCTCTCCGGTCTGTCAACATAATTTTTTGGCGGAGATCTACAATTCTACAGCTAGTTGTGAACGATGCGCGTATGTACAGTTACGTCTACTGTAATTAAATCCAAGATCTGATCGAAGCACTTACATACGCTCAATCTGGGTTATTCAATCGTATGCTTGGAATCATAGTACATTTATATCATCAATGTGAAAACAAAAATGTAGATAGCAGTCTAATTCAACTACTAGTATTTCAAAATTGAAAACAGTGCAAAATTTTAGTTTTGGCTAAGATTAATCCACTCGTTACGAAATAAAATCAGAAACAAGCCTTTTTTGGTAAAGTAATGACAGGTATTTTTATTTGTCAATATAAAACATAAAATATCAAGTTAAGCTATATACTTGAGCATTTCATAGCAAGTGCTGATGGAAATCGATGTTGTTGGGTTGGGCTTTTTTCAAGATAATATCAAAACTAAATTGTAAATATCGAAGTGTTTTTGCACTCGTATTTTTAGAAATGTACAATTATCACTGAGCACGTGACAATTTATCAGGATTCAATAAGAAATAAATTTTGGAAACACCTCAGTTTTCTGTATACATTTTCCAAAAATTGAAAATGTATGTATTTTTATAAATCTCATCTTTCCTCTGATGTAAATGAATAAAGGGGCTTTTTTGGACAAAGTTAATAATTCGATGATCGTAAAAGTAGAATGTCTGAAAATTATACAACCGACACAAAGAACATCAACAGAGGTAGGCAAATACTGGTATACATGTATTGTTAAGAAAATATCATATCGCTAATTTGTATCATTGATATATTCTTTGTCACACAATAATATATTGAAATCATACACAATAATGATATATGAATGATTTTAGCACAGACTAGGCTTGTTCCAAAGGGACCAATACACTCCCCGGCGAGATTCAACCATAATAAAATATTTTTGAAATATTGTATAATACCGGGTAGTGAGGACCAGAAGGATACGAGTTTCAAGATTATTCAGTTCACTTGAATACATTTTGCAGGTTACAATAAATTCCGTTGATCTTGATTGATGTGAAAAGTGGGAAATGCAAATATGAGTATATTATCTTTGGTTGCCATACCAAACCTGCATTTAAAAAGGTGAAAGCAATACAGTGTCCCAGTAACAGATGGATAGCTGTAAAGACAGACAGATAATGATAAAACTTATACACCCCAAAAGTTTGAAGAGGAGGGGGGGGGGGATACTGGCATAATGTACAGAAAAGTCTAAAAAATACACATTGTGATTGTGAAGCATTGATGCCCCCATATATGTCCAAAGGTAACTCATGAAGTAAAGAACTGTGGTACGAAAAGAAAGGTCTTGTAGCAAGGACTACTACATTTGTATAGTATGAAAGCCAAAATGCTTTTTAAATTAAAAGTTCTTCAAAAGTTGGTGAAAGTCAAAGGTAAAGGTCAGGGAGTAAAAAACAAAAATGTTGTCACAAGAAATAAAGATGCGCGAAATAACTTTTAATCAAACATTCATCATGTGAAACACGAAGGCCGTATCGCCAGCCATACAAAAGTTATGGCTGGAGTTTTAGTGGACAGACGATCGGACGGACCAAAAAAGCGTATGCCACTGGATCTCTCAATGCGGGGCGTACAAATGACATATGGACGGTCGCCCAGTGGTTAGAATGATCAGGGTTCGATTCTCGATCATGATACTAGTATAAATAATTCCAAAACGTGTAACGTATATTGTGACTTCTTTCACCGAACACCCAGCTCTCGGGACTTTCAGATAAAATTGTGGTCCCATGTCACAGTAGGTGCGTTATTACGAAATTAACGTATCACTATGGTGGTCGTAAGCGACATGCGTAGGCCAAATCTATGGCATTTCACCGTAACCTTGCAACATGTCTACATTCAGAGTAAAAAGTTCTCCACTAGGACGTAAAACAACAACAATCTCCCCTGAAATGTAAAACAAAACAAACTGGCGAGTGACAATTTTCCCATTGGGACGTAAAACAAACCACTGGACAGTGAAAAATTCTCCATTGGGACGTAAGACAACAAACAAATGGCGAGTTAAAAATACCCTATTGGGTTGTAAAATAACAAACAGCTGGCGAGTGAAAAATGTAAAATAACAAAAAGCTGGCGAGTGACACATTCTCATCTGGGACGTAAAACAATAGACAAACAAATGGCCATAACTTTCTGAAAATTGAATATGAAAATACCAGGTGCACATGATAAAAGTAATACATTATATCCACAAAATAATATATAGTATAATCAATAAGAAGCTTCCGAGAAAATAGCCAGACAAAATGCGTCTTCGGACGGAGAGAATGAAACCAATATACTAGTATTTCTCTAAACTACTTTTGTGAGAGGTATCTTTTGCTTGCAACGTACATGTATTCAAATACATGCTATTGACTTAGTGGTAAGTCTTCTAGGGAAGACATGTGTCGCCTGCCTACTTCTAATATTCATTTGATAAATAATCATCATGCAAAAAAAGTATATAATTATATTTTGGGGGGGTCAGAATTCAGTTCTGTTTAAATTTAACCAGATTGACAGTGCCAGATTCTAACAATGAATTAGATGAAAGATGAGATATTTTTCTGAGAATCCATTTGTGAGATTCTATCTGAAATAACGACATATTTAATTTCAAGGTTCTCAGTCATTACTTTGTGACAAATCTGTTTATGTCAAAAAAAAAATTAAAGTTGCGTCAAACAGGAAGTGGACATGCGGCAGATTGGAAACTGTGTTACACGATACAGTTGTCCATACTGATGCAATGTGCCAAATATCAGGAAGCTGGCCAGTGTGGTTCCTGAGAAAAATGTGACAGAAATTTGTAAAAGTTAAAAATATTCTAAATCGCGTCAAACAGGAAGTTGACATGCGGAAGATTGGAAACTGCGTTACACGATACAGATCTCCATACTGATGCTCTGTGCTAAATATCAGGAAGCTGGCCTGTGTGGTTCCTGAGAAAAATGTGACAGAAATTTGTAAAAGTTAAAAATATTCTAAATCGCGTCAAACAGGAAGTTGACATGCGGAAGATTGGAAACTGCGTTACACGATACAGATCTCCATACTGATGCTCTGTGCCAAATATCAGGAAGCTGGCCTGTGTGGTTTCTGAGAAAAATGTGACAGAAAATTTTGTGACGCCGACGACGCCAGACGACTAAAGTGATCCCTATATGTCGCCTCCGCTAACGCAGGCAGGCGACACAATAATCACGTCTTTATGGTAGAAATACCACATTGTACCCTATGTAGCGTGATATGTCATTAACATTTGATATGTAACAGAATTTTGATTGTAGAGTTGCTTTCCTTCAGGATCGAACTTGTGTGTTGACTTTTTCCCGTCTGTATGTCAGACTGGGCTTTTGATGGAGTCTATTGTCATGGAGGCCTCGTATTTGTTACTGGACGGAACATCTAGCGGCCGAACTCTGGACCGTTTGCTGAAAGGAAGCCACGTTGTTCCGTTTGATTTCTGAAAACACAGTACAGAATATATTGATACGGAAATTTGTGACGTTTTGGGAAAGCATTTCACAAAAACAACGAGATATGGAGAAGCACAACACTTACACTCTCCTTTTCGTCCCCACTGAATGAAGTTTGAACTCCAACGGTTCGCTGTGGCTTTTGAAGCTGTGACGCTATGTTTCCGGCAATGGTTGGCAAGCTGTCTCTGCGCCGGACATCTAATTTCATGTGGACGGCGTAAAACTGGGGGAAGGGAAAATACATTTCATTGCTATAATTCGTCAATCAATTGCATTTCACACAATTAGCAATGAAATGAAATTTGAAGAAAGTAGGATTAATTCGGATATTCAGACAAAAACTATTTCTGAACTATGAATGCAATGTTGTAACATACCTTAGGGGCGAGTATTAGCACCATTGTTATGGTAACAACAACTTGACAATTCAAAAAGTACAAGATGTAAATTAAGTCAGGACCCGATGTTTCAGCAACAAATTGCCTGTAAAAGAATACAGTTTATTGCAATAAAGCCGTGTAAGAAATCCCCAAGGTTAAGTGTTACCCAGAAAATTGAAAGCAGTATTTTTTTTTTTTCATATCCAATGAACAACTCAATTTCTATAAGCTAAATCAGTTAAATATCTTGAAAAGCATTTAGTGAAATATCAAGAATAGTTACTATGTTTAGAAAAGAAAAGAAAAGTCCGAAAAACCTGTACATAATTTGATGACGTAAGGATATACAAGTATCTAATATGACGTGAATTCACATTGATTATACAGTCGTTGAGGGAGTTAGCAAGATTCCAGTGTCCCGAAGCCCAGAACTATTGATATTACACCGATATAGAAAACAATNGTTAGCAAGATTCCAGTGTCCCGAAGCCCAGGACTATTTCCCGAGGCATTTTGATATTACACCGATATAGAAAACAAATTTTGCTGTGACTCGATATTCGACAAATCCATGTTATTCTCGCCAATCTCGGGTGCATAGTTTTCCAACACAGACAAAGATGCTAAAACGAGTTTCATTGCGTTTTCTCTATCGCTAGAATCAAGATTACAGATTCTCCAATTCACAAATGATCCAGACTAGTCCGTTTTCTACATCCAAAAAGTAACATCTAGAATATTACGAGTAACTGAGAGCAGGGCAATCGGCAATCCTCGGCCAAATCCGCTAAGCTCCATACAAATTGGAGTAGGAATATGCACCGAATTGTTACAATTCTTCGCCGCTTTTCCACTCCGCTACAGACGACTTTCTCGCAGTGCTGCAGTTTTGCAAATGATGGCCCTGGCATCCACTCAGGGAATAACTGTAAGTTATTTGCAACCGTTTTCATGCTGATGTACATGTAATAGTCGCGTTAGTGGGGCAGATGATAATATATATATGGCGTGAATAAAGTGAATATGGTAAGTAGCACGACGGTTGCTCTGTCTTATAGCAAACATTTTATGCTTTTGCCGTATTTGAAGAAAAAATGCAGGAATATTCTAGGGGTTTTTTTTTGCAAACAAATAATTAATTTAATGGGAAACTACAAACTCGCGTTTGTTACTTTGAGTTGATGTTCAATCATTTTTTTGTTTGAGAATAGTCCTTCGGGAAAGTATTTGAACTTGTGCCTAACCCTTTTGATGTTTACTGTCAATAAATATGTTCAAGTAAGTTCATAGTTCTTCCTATAGTGGATATTTTCACATTGCACGAATGTTGAGTGTTTTACATCAAAATCCCATTCCCCCTCATCTACAGTGATCCACAGTGGTGAA
>CAJDSM010032870.1:2438-14894 GCA_903981925.1 Ostrea lurida
ATGTAACTGACCACATCATTCGATAACCTCGTGATAACTAACAACTTTTGGCCGAGATGTTAATATAGTTAACAGGTCCTTCATCTTTTCTTCATTTTCAAATGATATTTGTTTCTTAATGTCTCCTTTTGCTGAGAACAGGTCCTCGCCTCTTTATTAGGACTTTCCACCTTTCTGTGGAAAATCCTATTGTTATTGTTCTGTTTATCATTATTTTCCTGCCGTGAAAAAAAATTTTTTTTGTCTTAAGATCTATCAAAAAAACCTTATAGTTTATATATAATTACATCTCGAGAAACAATCACACATCACCCTGCTTGATTAAACTTTGACCCATTACGGAGTTATTGGACCTTGCATAAAAATCCTTGTTAACAATCCTCCTCCGCTTTATCCGTAAATGCAATGAGCATCAAACTTTTTCTATTCTATAGATGTCATTTAGAAGAATTCAAAGGCACATTATACAAAAGGATTCAATGGTCCTTTAAGACAGTTATTGCCCCATTTTTTAACAATTTCTAAATAAAAAACTTGAAAATCGTAAATCATATAGGCACGAGACTAACTGGAATGGGATCAGTGACCTTTGACCTTGAGACTTATGTCAGGGTAAAAAAAATAGCATCTTTCATACCGTCTTTCCTGCAAGGGATATCCTTAAAACACTATAAGCAAAAGTCTTATCATCTAAATTGCTTTCAGCATAATTTATTAAAATTCTGAACTTTGACCTTTTTCCTGAATTACAATGACTTGTCAAAAAGCTTCTTGGCACTACTCCAACTAAACCAAAAGTCATAGAGACACAAAATCTTTTATAGTGATTCATTCACTTTAAACACCCTTGTAGTGAGAGATTAAGTAAAGGGATTCCAGGACCCTTACACATAGTTACTGCCCCTGAAAGTCTTCAGTATCATTTAAGCCTACGGCTTTTACATTAACAAAGAAAGAGACATGGGACCACTTACATTAAGCCCCTTTACCTTTGATCTTCAAATTAAGGTCAAGGTCATCATAATAAATTAAATCTTATTAATTTCCATGGTCTTTAAGAATATTTTGAAGAACAATAAATATTATTTAACCCTAAAAAGACCTTAATATCCTTTTAACATGTGAGACTTTATAATATCTCAAATTTATTTTCTTTGATATTATTAAAGATAATCAGTGAGGGTTTCTGCTTCCAATCCAAAATCATTGACCTTGAATCTCAAGTGAAGGTCAAAGGTCAAATCAAGATTGTAACATGGAATTTTCAAGGATAAAAGATAAGAAAATCACCTCTGCTTTACAAATTACTGCATTTTATCCACTAGTTTGTTTTTTTTAAAACACCTTAAATCTTTTTTATCTTTATTTTTTAAATCTCATAGGGTGGGAAGCCCTCTTAATTGTTTGCGAACATTTAGGATCACTAATTATCACTGCTATCATTGTTTCTTAATGTCTGGAGTACGTGCAAGAACTCTTGCTGGAATATCAATTTAATTAACAGGTCCTCACCTTGTCTCTTTATTTCTAATGCCATTTAATACATGCAAGAACTCTTGCTGAGATATAAATATAATTAACAGGTCTAATCTTTTCTTTGTTTTCAATGCATGCAAGAACTCTTGCTGAGATATGAATGTAATAAACAAGTCCTTACCTTTTCTTTATTTTCAATGCTATTTTTGTCTCTTAATGTCAGCAGACGACCTTTTCGATCCTTTCTCACATCCTCTTCATCCTGATTTTCCGCAAAGAAGCACGTGTCATCAATACACATCATAATGAGTCACTCACATATCACAGAGTACACGTAACATGTACAACCTTTTACTGAATGAAAATCTCAAATCATAATATATTGAAAGCTTACTTTTAATTTTGGATTCTTCATCCTCAAGAAATACTTCTCAAGCTAAAAAAAAAAATATTTCAACACATCAAAATTTTATTCAAATTGGTATCAATTACAAATTTTCATCTCATGCAGTGCAATTGCATTCATGCAAGTTGAATGTAAACATGAAGTTTATAAATGACAGTACATGTGCTGAATGATTTTTTGAAAAGAAAAAATTAATGCTTCAAGAGAAAATTGATTTTCAAATACAGTAAAACCACTTATAATGGAAACAAAGTTTGGTTATAATAAACTTTTTTTTGCTGGCTATGGAGGTTCGCTATAGGTGTGTTTACTGTACTGTAAAATATGCGTTATCAGAACGTTAAATGACACTATGTGTAGGTTACACTGTATACAGCTATCAATTCGGCACACTGGTCCATTATTTCAGTTTCTGGTCTAAACCCAATTTTATAGTTCTAAATTCATGGTTTTCATATCCAGTCTACACTTATGTATCGAAAATGTTATTGCTACGTTACTTTTACTTGCAATATTAACATCTATTTTGGTTAATATGAAAGCATGAAAATAAAATGGCAGCAAAATAAGGCTGTATACAGTAAATGAAATTAACTGGTACCTAGATCATAGTTAATCAAAGCCTTTCATATTGTAAGTGATATAAACAGGTACTGTAAATGTGTTCATATCTGTATTCATTTGAACACTTTTCTTTCTTCTTTAATATGAAACTACATATACATGATGTAACTAGCATCACTACTCAAAATTTCACCCAAGCAAAATGTCTGAACCTTCATTCTAAAAGTTGATCAATACACGTGAACAGTATAAATATTGATCTGATTTGATTTTCAANTTCACCCAAGCAAAATGTCTGAACCTTCATTTTAAAAGTTGATCAATACACATGTGAACAGTATAAATATTCATCTGATTTGATTTTCAGAACAAAATTTTTCCTGTTTATCCCCATTATACATGTAAATGTATTTGATATTTCACAGAAATATGGGGTTCAAATGTCTAGAGTGTAATTCACATCTAATATTCAATGAAGATTTTTTTTTCAACATCCAATTTGCATTTCACTGTATTTCTCATCATAAAAATGTACAGTATTAGCATCACTAGAATAACAATTTTATCCTAGGGTTAACCAATGAATTTGCATTACTAATGAAACTTGGAAAATGTCCATGCTCACCAATATTCATGTTCATGGTATTCAACAATCTAATATCTGCCCAGATAAATGGCTTGAGTGAATGTAAGGGTGATGAACTTCACATGACTTGATGACTGATTAGGGAATGCATGATTGGGAATATGGCTGCATGCAGAAAGTGGTCCCCCTTACTCACCAAGGTTCTATCAATGGTGTGTATATAGTAGCCAAACGGTTTTCCCGTCCAGGAAACGGCACCACTTAGTGGGGACAGCTCAGCTACATGCATGATCGTCCCAATATCTGTAAATGGCAGAGTTCATGTATGTCAAACTCTCCGAACCTCCTATCACATGACAGGAAGCCTGCTTGGAAACTGACATATGGAGCCACCCCATTTTGGTCCAATTCATTTTTGAACTCGGGACGGACACAAGCTGCCTGATTGAAAAATTATACAGTCTCCTCAATGATGCATAATAGATCGATCAGATGACAGGCATGACCATCCCAATAAATCTGCCTCCTAACTTCTTACTCCACTTAAATGGTGGAAGAATTCGGGGGCTGGGGAGGGGTAGACTCACCATTGCCCTATCTATTGTATGGAGAAAGTATGTCACAGGTTTTCCTGTCCAGGACACTTCACCTCGAAGGGGGGACAACTCTGTTACATTCATAATTGCCCCAATATCTGGAAGAATACTTTAGGAAATAATACTCACGGCGCTGCGGCCAAATACATCATTCACAAATTTAATCGTCTATTTTACAAATTTTATAACAATTTAAAGCCAAATACATGAACATTCCATTGTACTATGTGGACTACCGAGTCTTGGTTGGTTCTCGCTGTCAATATGTACCGCAGTTTGAAAATGAAGTAGCAGAGTATCACTCTTATAAACAAAATATATGTATACAAAATAAAATAACGATTACACAACTTTAATGAGTAATTTTCAATACAAATAAAAGTGTAATACACAATAGAAAAGTAAATAAAGCCTCCAACTGAACCTTTGTTCTACAAAAGTAGACATTTACTTACCACTCAGATTCCGGTCGGTGATTCTGAAGTTCAGTGGACAGAATGCTTTCGAGGAAACAATTTTAGCACCCTCTTTCATGTTGGCAAATCTCAGCTTCAACTGAAAAAGAAGGAGGTGTCATTATTACAAATAAACCAAACAAGCGCATCTTCAAAACTTTTTATTTCCAGAAAAAGTTGATGCCATTGTCCGTAGATACATCACATAACATGCTCATCCCTAGCAATTACAGATTATATAGATGTACCGGAAAATTTTATTTTCCAGTTGTTAAAGTTGTGGTGAGTTTGAAACATGCATATGTAAATTAGAAAGATGAATAAAAATAAAATTATCAATAGGTTTGTCATCATAACCAACCCACCAACCCCCTTCCCCTCTCAATATATTCCACTCAGTACTGGGAGAGAAACTCTGGAGGATGAATTGTGCAAAATTACCAGTATCACACTTTATTAGGGAATGATTGAGAGTTTTGTTTAATGTACATATTTATTCAGATAGCTTCATATGCTGTAAAATTTGAGTAAATGAAAGGGACACCCCCCACAATGGAAATGGTTTGAAATGTACTTTTACTCTTTTTTCAAAAGATCAAAGTAAATAAGTTACAAGTACATTCATGTATTACATGAATTTATTAGGTACTGAAATATTTATTCTGTCTAGCTGTGGTTTAGATTTCGCCTTGTAGTGGTTTTAGTTCTTACAATCTGTGGTTCAGTTCCTGCTATCTGTGGTTTTAGTTCTACAGCTGTTGGTTTTTAGTTTTTGCCTAGCTGTGGTTTTAGTTTTTGCCTAGCTGTGGTTCTATTTCTCGCTAGGCTATGGTTTAGTTTTGCCTTGTTGTGGTTTAGTTTTTGCCTAGCTGTGGTTCTAGTTCTCGCTAGGCTATGGTTTTAGTTTTTGCCTTGTTGTGGTTTTAGTTTTTTGCCTAGCTGTGGTTCTAGAGATGAGTTTACTTTGCAGCAAAGTCAAAGTTCACTTACCTGATGGTCTACTTGTGGGCCAAAAGCAAAATTGTTGACAAATATCACCCTGTGGAAGCAAAATCAATGACATTAATTACCAACTGAATAAATAGAATACTGAACCCCAAAAAAGGAGCTGCTTTATATAAAAAGACCATTAATAACACAATACATTTCCCCCCCACAAATATCAGACCTTCAAATATATCATCTGATGTGTAGCTCAAAATATCATATTATGGAAGGAAATAAATTGAACTTATCAAGTAACAAATCATGTAATAGTATCATGACTTACGTGGCATTGTTGATTTTTTCTTTAACTTCCTCACACAAAAAGTCACCCTTTTCTATCTGATATTGTCCATGTTCTTTCCCATACCAACTCATCCACTTTTCAAACTCTGAGGCCATCACCTACAAATACAGACATAGTATTACAAACATTGTTAAAATGGAATATTACTCCAGATCTATATTAACACTGGCAATACCAAAAAAGAAAACAAAAACACTTAGATTAAACTCTCAAAAAAGACCCCACTATAAATTTGAAAATCTTCAGAAGTAATCTCAAATGACTTCCATAAAAGGTGCTATTATTATTTTTTTTTTTCTTTTTTACAAAATTGTAAGTCCCTTAACTCTGTAAAGACAAAGTCAATATAAGAGATCTTCCTCTGCCTAAGCCAAGTAATATGTATAAAATTTATGCAAATCTGAAGGAAACTTCAGTTATTAAATGCCACAGAAAAAATTGCTGATGGACAGAAAGAGTGATTACTATAGAGCGCCTGCCATACCGCAAGACTCTAATTAAAACCTATTTTTGGACCTTGAAAATTTCAGATGTTCCTACCATTTTCTGCTTTATAATATCAAAGAGAGCAATGAAATATTCTAACCCTATCCTGGAATGTTTTACAAAAAAAATCTAGATTTCTGTCACTATGAGTATGATTTCATCCTTTGATGGACTCATCATGTGTAAATATGAAATTTCCTTCCACATACTTCAACTGTGCTTTTTGAAATATTATGCTTTTCGTGAATCTAGCTTTTCTATGATCTCACCTCGGCATACTTGGCTGGGAATTCTGCTTTCTCTATTCCATAACACATCTTACATGGGGTGGCAGATGCTACTTGTAAAACAACTTGTCCAACACCTGGAAAAATAAATTCCAATAGGTATAAAATGTAAATCACACTTATACACTACTTACATTTAACTCATGCTATTGTAACAGGAAGGGAGAAAATGCAATGGAAAAGACCGGGATTTGAACCCTGGTCCCATATCTAGTCAGGTGCTCTACCAACTGAGCTAACTGGCTGCCAGCAATCGAACCCAACTGACTACTACACTCCTCCCTCCTTAAATCTCTTCACACCTTGAAGACATCAACCAAGGATCTTTTCCCTTACAGGCATTTTCACCTGTCAGTTCCAAGGGCTGGTCTATGACCCCAAAGGCAAAAGGGAGCAGGCCCCTTGAATTTCCACTCAGGTGATCTACCACATGAGCTAATTGGTCATTGGCAATTGAGCTGTCTGGGCGCTACATTTTCAATCAAAGCAAAGCCTTCTCATGTAATTTTGTCAGTCTAAACCATATTTGAGTAATACAGCCAAAATAGCCTTAATTTACAGCCCAATAAATAAGTCCCAAAGGCTCCTATATGATAAACCAGCAAATACAGTTTAACTTCAGTATCTCGAACACTGATATATCGACTACTATGGTTATGTCGAACTGATTCAGAGGTCTCAGCTACCTATTTTTTAAAAGTATTTTTACCCTGGATGTCTCTAATTCATGGGTATCTTGAACTTTGTTCTTGGTCCAATCGAGATTGAGATAAGAAGGTTTGACTGTATATTATTATATATACAATTTTAAAAATTAAAATCATACTCCTGTCTTGTATAATTCTAAGTTCTTGAGAACGATGGTTAGACAAAGTATAAAATAATTATTGTTGCTTCAGAAAACACCTCACCACTGCCCAAGTCGATGAAGTAGTCATCCTCGGTAAAATTGATTGACTGTATCATCTGATGTACCAGGTCAAAGGAAGTCTCCCCATACACCTACAAACAAAGCAGCGAAATCAGGGGACAGGTGCAGAAAATGCTGTGCAGTTCAATAATTTGGTTCCCACTTCTGTATATATAAGCTATAAAGTCTTAAATTACTTGCATGGTTTCATATAAACTAAAAATAGATAAAAAAGATAACCAATATATCGCCTTATCAAATCATTGAATAGTATTCATTTCAAAGGCAGTTCAAAAGAAACTCAATATATCGGTGTTTTGTTTTGTGTTCCTTTTGCACGATTATTCCCCACACATATTATTTTTGCAAAAAACAGTGACTGAGATTTGATGCTTTTTCAACTGTATCGCGATTAGGTAAATGGTACGTCACAGGATGATCCGATATTTATTATTTCAAAATGGATCAATATAATTTCCCTGAGCTACCGGTATTCTTACCATTACATTGAAATTGGTGGTGTTAAGCTATCTAATACCAAGACTGATTCTAAGTTTAAAAGTTCCACCATCATGGTGCTGTGTCTTACTATTTCTATAACCTATTGATCACGATCTGAAAGTCCTCGGAGGCTGCCTAACGACAGTTCAGTCCTATCACACACTGGTAAACTAATTACCTCTGGTGAGAACGGTTCGTACTGGTTCAGTTTCTCAGGGTCGCTGACCGCTTGGTTGTAACATTGCTGCAGTATGTGCTTCAGAAGACCAGTACATGGCCGTCCAGCCAGCTCGCTCTGTCGACTTGTGCCTTTCCACTGAAACAAAAGTCACATAACATTGAATCTATGGATTAATGAATTGCCACTATATTAGTTCTTCCGGAACTTAGAAGATAGAAAATTAAAAATTCTAGAAATATGCCTTCAAAGCCAACATCATTTTTTCTTCAAATTTACTTAGTTTTCCACCCATTAAAATTTATGTCAAATGCTCTGATTTTGCAAGTAATTCTGCTAAATGGAAGTAGAGTTGCCATCCAAAACTGGATATAAAAATACCCATCCCTTCCCAATAATTTCCTAATTTTACTTGAACTCTACTAAAAGGCGATTCATTCAAACTCTTCATCTTTATCTACAAATGTTTGAAAAATAACAAATTTTTTAACCCCCCCCCCCCTAAAAAAAACACAAATGAAAATTTGAAGTACACAGTTTCTTCTCTTCAAGTTATTTCAATTTACTAGTATTTATTGTACCTCTTCTTTATTAAAACGAAATATTTCAGAGTAACTTCACTGGAAAAATAAAAAAAATAAACCATTTAAAAAAGATTCTTGCTGCAATGAAACATCTTTGACAGTAATCAAACAATGCTCAATAGATCTATCTATGCCAAACCTGGCATCATGCTTTATAAGTGCATTAACATTTTTAGGCACATTGACTACTCATGTTTCTATGGTTATTACTTCGCAAATTTTTACTAAACAAGGAAAATGAGTTCCAACACACGGTATTAGCTTGTTAATTGCAATCTCAGATCAGTTTGCTGGTCTTTGTATTCAGAAGTTCTTTCGAGCCTCATATTATCTAGACCTGGTGTACAGAAAATGATATAGTATGCCTGCAGTGCTCAAAAGCAACTATCATTACTATTTCATCTTCATTAACAATAGAAGTCAGTGCTTTCCATCTGTATAAACACAAACACATCGTCACTTTCATCTGTGTTTTTAGAGGGCTGACAAATTGACTTTAGATGACCTTGCCCTGGGACAAATGACCATTACAAAATTCAATTGCCATAGCCTAAAATTCACATTTCATACCAAAAAAATAAAAATAAAAAGAGAGTTTGCATGGAGGTTTTATTTTTTTTACCAAATTCAAACTCATACTTTTAAACAGCAAATGTTACAGATTCAGAGCTTTGTGCATGACCATGCAATTATCTCAACGCCCAAGCCATTCATCCCTCTGGGACATTTGGATAATCATTTACTTCTTGTAGCTTCATTATATAATAATATATACTGGGAATATATCCCACTGCAGGTGCCCCTTTATTGTTTGACACTGAGGTACCAAACTGCAGATGGTGCTTGTTGAATAATGACAAGTGTCCCATTTAATATGATCATTACAAGTAAATAAAAGAAAAACATATCTACACTGCAAATTTTAGTATGCACTGAATATCTAGTGCACTGGTTTTAAGCTATGAGCGATTATTGAAATACAAAATATCAAATAAATGTACTTCCTACCCATAATTGAACTTATTCACAGTGAAATGTTTAATTAAAAAATGCTGTACATTGACTAAAATACAAGGCCATAACTTTAAAATGAAAATGCTTCCTGGGGCTTCACCCCCTGGACCCTCTACTAGGGCCCATCCTGGACCCACTGGGGGCCTTAAGCAGCCCCAAAGACAATGCTTAAAGCTCTCAGGTTCTGGCTTTGCCCCCTGTATCCCCTACCTGGGCCAGCCCTGGACCATCAGTGGGCATAAAGTGGCCCCCAGACCCCTTGTCAGTCTTGTGCATCCCCAATAGAAACTCCTGGTTACGGCCCTACTTTAATTAATTGACATGGAAAATCAATTATTTATACTCATACCATTGCAGTGATAAATATTGGGTATTGTCATTTTGCTAATCACACAGATTTTTTACTGATTGAAACCAACATTAATGAAACAAAAACACCATCACATGTCATATTCACAAGTAGTATGGAAAAAACTTGGTTGTAGCTTGCGTGGATAAGTCAGACACATACATCATCGTCAAAAAATTTACACACACCCCCCAAACACAAAACCATACACAACTGTGTTATGTCTATAAAAACTTCTGAGCTACTGTGTTTAAGATAAATATAATTATTTCCCATCCTTCAATGTAGGTAAGTGGTGACAGGTGGCGCTAAAATCAAGCCAGCAATTCCTGGTTTAATGGCAGTTATCACCTGTCATCTGTAATGATAGACAGGCCTAGCAAACCTAATACAGCAGATCAATTCTGAGCTCCAGATGTAAATCCTTTTTATCACATAGAGTATTAGTATTTACCTCCTGATTTTCAAATCAATGAGGATTATGTTTTCCAGTCAAAAGTAAATTTTGTTGATTTACTTATCATTCTTTGCTGTTTTGCCATCAATACACAATTTGATCACTAATTTGATNAGTCAAAAGTAAATTTTGTTGATTTACTTATTATTCTTTGCTGTTTTGCCTTCAATACACAATTTGATATTATCTAGCTAATTTAGTTGGTTGTTTGTTTTCCATTTCATCAAATTTTATTTTACCTTACTGCAAACATATTATATTTAAGGATATTTAACGTGTATGATATTTAGCGGAAATTTGATTTTCTAACACGTGACACAGATTTAATTTGGCGAATATTCATCAAAATGCATGCCCCTGTTTTCGGTGTACTTGACTTAACGGAAGTTGTCTTCCGCCAAAATTGCTAAAATAAATCCACAGTAAAATATAATACATTTACAGTATATCGAGACAGCTGCAGGTTAAGTAACACAAATTTAGACCTATGCTTAGCACTCAGGGCCATAGCAGCAATGGTTCTTTAACATGTCAATGCCTGTTGTATGGTCATATCCGAAAAACCTGTGATTCTCACTTCTAAATGCTGAGCATTTGGAAAAGAAGCAATTACTACCTATGTTTGACGCAGCCATGGCACAAGGGGGACTCTAACTCATGACCTCTTTATTACAAAGCAAATGATCTGCCACTGAAATACTACAACTGCTCCTATTAATTTGACAAATTATATCCTTAGAATGTTCCTGTATATTTCTCTAGAAATGATAAAATCTCAATGGGTCCCCACCCTGGCTTTGGACACCATCATGACATGGTCTGACAAAAAACTTCTTCGATAGTTATGACTTTTTTGGCCCAGGAGTTCTTGAAAGTACCCAAAATGCTAATTTTACTGAGACTAATTATACTCGACCTTTAAAATACTCGGACTCACTCAAAACACAAATACATGTACCATGCGACAGATGAGCTTCAAAGTACTGTGACTGTCATGTGATCATTATAATTTTGTAAGTATCCAAAAGTATGTCACCAGTATGTATATGCTTTTGCACGTTCAGAAGTGATTTTTATGACCAATATTTAGTTCCAGTTTCAATCAATTCAGAAAAATTTACATTTCTCTCAAACATTTTCCTACAAAAAAATTACTAACTTTGAGATCTAAACTGGTTCATTGCATGTTTCTCGAGTAAAACTGGAGCATTGATGAGCTACTCCTTCATAATTAGATGATTCATACCACTATTGTTCTTGATATAAATGATAAGATATGCTATACAGTAATCAATTTTGATTTGTTACCAACAATGGTGCTTGTAAAACTAGTACAAACTTTTAAGACACAAATAATGGTATTTCACATTCTTTCTCCTATTACTGAGTTTTCCTCAAAATTCCCAATTTACCATAATTTGCTATGAAATTCCAAATCTGGAGAGCTTTAGCCCTCAAATACTGAAAACAACAATACAATTCTAAAAACAATACAAAATATGCCCATCACAAGGTCTTGTAGGGTGTTTTTCTTTGTCCACAAATTGTAGATATTTCCTTAAGACAGTATCAACCATCAGCATGCTGCAACATACTTTCTTATGAATTTTATGAAAAAATGTTTGAATTCAAAAACAGACAAACCCGAGTTCTGTGTCAAAATTTACAAAGGTCTTAACTTAACTGTGAGAGGAGTTTCAAAATTAAATTGACAAAGCATGTATATTTTCCTCAAAACTGACTAAGTTCAACAACCTGTAATTTTCTCAAAAACTTAAGAAAATCCAAAATCCTTGAAATACATTTAATATAAAAAACAAGGTCCTTACTTGGTAACTGTAGAAAGGATAATACCATTAAATAATAATAAAAAAAAAAAAAATAAAGAATCAAAATGATGAAAATTGCAATAGGTGATCTAGATTGACCCATGAAGCCACACAGTAAGTTTCTGCTTGATTGTGTTGGAACAGAAAAATTGACATAGAAACAGAAAATTCCAAATAGATGGATGACATACATTCATCTAAAGAGCCACTGCAGTTGACAGATGAATTTAGTAAGTATTCAGTCAAAACCCAATGTCCATTTACTACCCCCATTAATTAATCTAACAGATAACTTGCCATTAACTACATTTATACAGCTTTACAACCCTAGTCCATTGCATACTCTTCATACAAAATTTGACATTAATATTTTCTTCAAGCAATATCTGAACAAATCCTATTCCTTGTGAATCATATTGGGTACCATCCTTATTAAATCTGCTTTCAAACACAGCAGTCACATGACTAAGCAGATTACCCACCCTGT
>CAJDSM010032871.1:1773-11911 GCA_903981925.1 Ostrea lurida
AATATGGTTCCACTACCTACGTGTGTATATGTTTTCACAGTCAAGAAAATATATAATCATACTCGATCCGTATGTTATTGTTTTTTTTAATATAATGTTCTTCCGAGACAAACTCTACAACATTTGAATAGTTTTGTCTATTTGAATTTGTCTTAAAATATCGGTAAACGCCATTTTTACCGTTTCTAGTCCTTCATCCCTACTTTAACCAGTCTTTTGACTTCAATTAGTATGTATACAGTGTTACCTGTCTTGGTCATTTTATTCCCCCTTATCTGACGTTATATTTCGATTGATTTTGGTTTATCACAGATTAATTACAGATTCTATATCTGAGGCAGAGTCAGAAGGTTGGTTTGTGGTATTGTCTGGATTTTTGTCACTATCAGTATTAGATGCAATAGGTTCCACTTTATTATTTCGATTTTTCATCCAATTTTCGTTTGATCTCGCCGTTTGTTCTGTAATTTGTTCCCTTTCTTCTGGAATTTCTGTTGTTTCTGTTGCCGATACACTCTCATTCAAGTCAACAAGTTTCTTCTTTTTCCTAGGAATTCAAAACAAACCATTTATTGAATCACTGGTAAAACAGAACCTGAATGGTCGAGAAGGTCTCGTGATCGTCGCGTTTACACAGCAACGAAACGTCGCGTTCCACCCCTTCGGCTATCTCTTTTTTCACTTTCGAATGACGCAGACGACAACAAACATGACAAGGGTTTACTCATTTTGATTTGATGCAATTTACTTGATTCCATTTAATAAATAAGTTATTGCATGACTGTTCGGGAAATATGGAGATTTATTCATCTAATAAAAATCATATTTCCCTTGGGCGTTGCCCTCGGGGAATATGAGTTTTCTTGAGTGAATAAATCTGCATATCTCCCTCACGATAAGACAATACTATATTTCTTAAACAAATATAAGTAACGTACACGGAATGGATTTTGACTTTGCATTATCTATAATCATAACCAATCCATTTAATTACTTGATTAATTTTTGGATGCAAGTGCTGACATACCTTCTTTGTTTTCCAATACTTTTTAATTTGATTATAACATGATCAGCAGCGAATGGCTTATCATACCAGATAAGTATTCCGAGTAATACTATTAGCATCGCCTGGAAAAAAGTAAGAAATACTCTTCTAAAGAAAAGTACAATTGATTTGAAAGTGCAAATTACTACTTCTATTCACGGTAGTATATAATTCAATACATTTCATAAGTACATAGCTATTGACGTATAGAGTTGTCTGCCACATTAGTCTGGATCTGTGTTGCCACACATGTTTTCATTGCCAAATCTGGCAGGCATTAAAGGCGGTAATCGTGAAAACTTGATAATTTTCTAACTGCAACAGTGTCTTGTGTATCTCAGTAATATCTCAGAAAAAAGGAAGAAACAGCCAAAATCCTCGACCGATTAAGGTATCCTTGTGGTTAGAGCGGTTGTTTTGAAATACAGGGGTCCAGGGTTCATTTCTCTATCAAAGCGCTGCGTCAGACATGTATAAGATTTTTAACGTGATTAGTGACCATTCCCTGCGTATAGCACCCGGGATTAAAAGCTAAAGGTATGTCAGATGAGACTTAAAATGCGGAGGTCTGTGTCATAACTTGGAAGGAAACGTCCTAGTTAATTGGCCTTTAGCAGATTGGTGGCTGAAAAATTCTAGAGTAAGACATTTAAACATACATCTAGTCACAATAAATTACCACTTTAACCGTCATGAGAGATGAGTAGAGAGAGAAAGAGAGAGACGACGCGAAGACAGAGAACGAGAGAGAGACGAATGAGACGAAGATCGAAGAGAGAGCGACGAGAGAGAAGAGAGGAATACGAGAGCAATACAGTCTTCCAAATAATCAGATGCCTTTAAATATTATAATGAATATATCAAAATACATTTTCTTTGTTGCCTGACGTCATGGCGTCAGGCATAACTTGGGTTTAATATTTGCATGCTCCGAAACTGTGCGAACAATACAAGCAATAAAAGGCAACAATGCATGTTGAAATTCTTGATGCCTTCCATAACAAAGAAATATATAGCATTTCTATTAGTATTGAAAACAAAACAACAAGTAAACAGGAATAATCAAGCGGTAGTATGTTACAAATACGAACAATATATTTATAAATATTGCCTGATGTCACCGCGTAACATGGACCATTCCAGTGAAACAGGTTCGTATCGCGCAAAGTGTATTGTCATCGAACATCGAAGAGTCCACTTCATGTTTCGCGCTATTAAGAAACTTGTTGAAATTGGAAGACATAATGTCAGAGAGAACAAAGGTTTTGCAATAAGTGTAATCTACACCCGGGGGTGTGGGGTGGGTGGGTCCTATTTCTTAATTGGTATAAACAAAGTCAATCACAATTTTCATCAATCTGTTATATCAATGGGTAGATAATTTGACATGTCATTACATTTTTATCTAGTGGAATTCATCCTCTAATAAAAGTTGTAATCATGAAACATATGGCATTTTCCCCACGGTATAACTACAACGTACCCCGGTTTTGCAATAACAATATCTACTTACTTACATGGACAGCAACTATACATGAACAGGTCATATGAATTAAAATATTGAATATATTTGAAAATCTCAGCGGTACATCTGCACCCGAAAGTATAGGTTGAGACACCCCCTACCCCTTCGTGGGAATCTACATGATATAGAGGATGAGTTACTGTATTCTAAAGTGTCATCTATACTATGACTTGAAATATGATAAATGAAAAAAACCAATGTTTTAACTTCTTTAATTATACCAGAGAACTGTCTAATTTAGGAAATGTTCACAACAAGAATTCTCATATATTGTAATAATCATATATCTCTATCTTTGTAATGGAGATACAGTCCCTCTCCACTATGTTGTTTTTGTTGATATTTACAATGTATATAATAAATGTATTTATACACACAAACTGTACTGTTTCCGGGTTCATAACACGGGTTCGGAAGATATGAACTCGTAGCTGAGGTTCATAAGAATGCAAATTAGGTAGGGTCAATCACGGGGTCAATCAATCTAAAACTGCACATCAGCCTTCGAAACTATAAACTTTGAATGGTAAAAGACATTGTTTTGTCAGCCGAGGTTATTCCAAGAGCAGTTTGTGTCTTTTATGAGTGAAAATAAGTGTAACAGAATTTCCAGTTCTTCCAAACCGTGACGTTTGCAGACAGACGTCATAATCGAATTTACGACGTCAAACAATAACAAAGCGAAAATTCGGATTGTGAAATAGAAAGTAAATCAAATATGCCTTTAATGATCGTTGTGTGATAAATAGAATCTTAAACTCGTACTTATGGCATATGAAATTTATGAAATTCGTTACCGGATTTAAATATTTCCCTCGCCAAAGCTCGGGAAATATTAAATCCGGTAACTCATTTCAATAAATTTCACTATGCCATAAGTTACTCATTCAAGATCCTCTTATATACACTGTATGTATAGCCTTTGAGCTTGTGGCTAACAGAAAATGGTTTTATGAAATGGAATAATCTTTACGGGGTTACCGAGCATTATTTAAGAATTATTGGACGATCCATATTATACTTTGAAATGAATATTTTATAGATTTTTCTTGCTGCATTTAATTGAAATTTTTCTTTATATCCTCCAATCGCTTCTGATAAGCATTTAATTGATTAATCAAATGAATTTAAGAAAACTTTCTTTAGTTATTAATATCCTCCGTCCTAAAACATGAACTTTGAGGAAACATCGATTTATAATTTCGCGCACTAAAAGTCGTAAACTATGAGAGTACATCTCTATTTAGTAACGTACAGTTCACTTTTAGATTACATCTTGATAACGATCTTTATTTTTCAGGACCTAAGAAATTAAAGTATATGTAGACAACAGTTAATTTTAACTTTAATACCTTAACTAGCACCGATTTAAAGATTGCTTAAAGATAGTCAGGAACAACATGTTGAGTATAGAAATTTACTTGCAAGAATAGACTAGTCATTTTATTTCTAATCTAGTGCCATCCACTGCTAATCCATGACAAACTTTGAAATTGAGGAGTTCACATACGAACACCAATTTAAAGTCTAAATGATAAACATTCATCTCATTAGCATGATTGTAATATAAAATTAAATGATAAGGAAATCACAAATCTTTACTCATTTTTCTCGGGTGCATATGCTTTAGAGTTATCACTGTAGATGATTAGCACACGGTTTAAAATCAGACTGTTTTCTACCTCGTAAATGTCGCTTACTAACAGCATTTGAATAGCAGTATTCTAGTTCAAATTACGTCATGGACTACGCGCATTCACCAGAAAAATTCTGCAAGATCAATTTCCGCTTATATATTTTCAAAATCATGTTCGTTTAAAAAATAAGTATATTGGGTGCAAGAAAAGCAATATGTTAGACAGTCGATTGTGTCAGCAGAAATCTTGAATTTTCTGACATTGAAATTAATATTTTACTTTATGAATGCTTGGCTGATGTCTTGTTATTTGATCTGGATGACTTAAGACGGACAATGAATAGTTTGCGGATCCACAATAGTGTTGAATGCTGTTTGTGTTAAATGATGTTATTACAATGAAGTCTATGATCAACAAGTATAACGAGGAATTTTTAATGTTAATTATTTCTAACAAAATGTACAACCAAGGAGAATATTCAGACCGGAAAAAAGAAATTACTGTTCCAAAAATAGCGCTATAAATAGAACGTATTATTAATTTCGCAACATGTAGCTAGGCAGTCTGCAATCTTCTCCTAGTCAGTCAAAAGTAGTTCTGGCTTAAACAAATTCAGAGGGATTAAAATTCACCTCATTTTTTAAAAGTTGTTTTTTAACCATGAGAATCGATGGTATGTAATCACTAAAAAATTACATGATGGATGAATACCACATGTATTGTCATTATTGTAAATATGAAAGGTAGTTACCTTCTTTCCGAGCATAATTTATAAATATAATTTTGCATGTAGTTGAGGGTAACATTTAAAATTTCACCCCGAGAAAACATGTCAACCGAGGCGTAGCCGAAATTGACAATGATTTTTTTCGAGGTGAAATTTTAAGTTACCCTCACACTATATGCAATATTTATTTTGTTAACTGAATGTTATAAAAACAGCAAACAGTTTCGTATGTTTGACGTTGGTCACTGTCATGCGATGTTTCGTAGCATCCATGTTGGTAAACGTGTTTATCACAAACGCTCAAACGACCGTCGTCTAACAGTCTATGGGAAACCGTACGCCATATAATTTAAAGCATGTAACAATTTTTCAGAAATGTTACCCGTCGTCAAGTAAAGTTCCCGTTGCTAGATAATATCCCCTGAAGGGTGGGTGTGTTTTTCTATTCTCAGAGGGAAACAGTATGTTTTATCAACTGTTCCTTGTCCAATCAGATTCGAGTATTTTACATGAAAGTGTATGTATACAATATAATTGGCGAAGTTAACAATGTGTTAAACGTAATCATAGTCCTAAAACCATATATACAAATCGAGTATAGGGCAACACGGACCTCCGACAAGGTCGAAGGTAGATCAGGTACCATGGAGGAGTAAGCATCCTCTGCTGACCGGTCACACCGTCGTGCCCCGTAGTCGAAATAAAGTAAACGGGTTACCCGTCGTCAAATCTAGTAGGAAAATGACAGTCGCACAAAAGGTATGAAACAAATCAGTCAACATATGATTTAGTGATAAGTTTTGTAATCGCAAACAAGGTCATTATAGGCCACGTAGAATTGCGAAATGAATAATGAAATGAGTATTCCGTATAACCCTGCAACATCAACTTTTTTGTTAGTAATTGGCCTCGCTTTAATAGGTCTCATACGCATGACATGCTCTTTCGTATCCAATCAACTGAGAGACATACATGTACATGTACACACCATAAGCAGGTGATAGTGGTACATTACTCATAGAAAAGGAAAGTTAACGATTGCAAAGTCAAAGTCATCACTTTATCATATAATGTGTTGTCAGTCTGCCATTAGAGTCAATTTTAAAGTAAAATATCCAACTAGGAAGCAGATCTGTCAGATTCTGCGGTGTCTTTTATTTGAGTTCGTCAGGATATACAATTGACATACATGTAATTGTGAAATTTTGAATGTTAATTGATAAGACAGCATCTATATACCTATATGTAAGGTTGAAGGACACGGCAAGTTTGTTGTTTTATATCCCTAACAGTGTTTGAACAAATTCTGCTTCCAATGAATATAAAATAAGTCTCCCAATAGTGGGGCACATTAGCGCCCATACGGATACCAACGGATTGTTGGAAGACACGGTCTCCAAACAGTACATAAATATTATCTATAAGAAACCCAAGCATGCTCTTAATATCTACTTCAGAGTACTTGTGTGGGCAATTCAGATTGGTTTCTATCAAAATATGTATCTTGTTTCCCATGACCAGAAACATGTATTTTCGGGTGCCGTTTTTGTTCGAAACCATTTATCAATTATATGAAATAGCCTAGATTTTAATTTATCGTGAGGAATTGTTGTATAAAGTGTGGAGAAATCATACGTTTTGATGCAGTCAATTTTAGAAAAAATCTCGTGTCTTGAAGTTTTTTAAAAGATCTTTAGAGTTTTTGAGAATCCACATCTGATTGACACCACTTCTAGAATATGTAGTGGAACAGTATCTCTGAAGTGACTCTTTGACAGCTGTTAGTAGTTTAGTGAGTAGTAAGTATAGAGGCTTGGTAGAGCACTTACTGGAACCAGCGATGTATCTTTGTTTGTAAAGATTTTTATGTAATTTCGAAATCCAGTATGGTAATTCATTGATCCTGATTCTTCGGAATATTGAAAGTATTTTAAAACAGAAAGGTGATTTTGAAGAATTTCATCTTTAGTCAGATTGCTTGGAGTATACGTAGGATTCCTAGATGTTGAAGTAAACCCTAGTTCATTTAAAAGACAAGTATAATAGTAACTTTTACAAAGAAAGACAATGTTGTTACTTGCTTTATCAGCTGGAAGTAGTACCTGCTTATGCTGAGTATATTTCCAAGTTGAATCGATACGCAAGAGTATGTCATGCGTATGATGATTTTTTTTTAAAATGAGGCCAACTACTAACTAAAAACTTGATTGTTGCAGGTTTATAACGAATCTCGTTTAAATCATCATTTCGAAAATTTTACGGTCGCTATAATGACCTTGTTTGCGAGTAAAAAATATAATTAAGTCATATGTTGACTGATTTGTTTCATACCCTTTGTTAAATGTCATTTTCCTACTAGATTTGACGACGGGTACCCCGTTGATTTGTTTCGACTACGGGCTCACGGCGGGTGTGACCGGTCAGCAGAGGATGATTACTCTTTCATGACCTGATTCTGCCTTCGCTTTTTTCGTGGGTCCGTGTTGCCTTACACTCGACTTTGTGAATATTTTTTGTGGGGGGGTGATTATGTTAAACACGATGTTAAATTCACCAATATATGCCCCTACACTGAACATGAAAGTACAAGGGTTGTCCGTAAAGTTCGTGGACAAGCCTTAATTTATATAAAAGTAACGTTATAGGTATTTATTATTAGCATATTTATAATCCTTTACTATATATAATTATAAAATGTAAAATTTTGTCCGATTTTATGTGTATAATTAAAAGTATGACTTCGTTATTAGACATGGGATGGTGACCCGGAGCACTGCAAACTTTTAATGAAAAAAGTTGTTTATCGTTTCAAACAGTTCATTTGTATTTTGTAAATTCCGGGAAGATTGAGATGATTTTTACATCATGGTTTTCCAAGAGTTTAAAATATCAAATCTGCAAAATTTGAACGTTCAAAGTATCGAAATAGCAGAGAAATCGAGGTTTGGATCTATTTAGAACGTTTCGTCATTGTTCGAAAAATGACGTTTTCGGAAAAGGTGGAGCAGAGAGCAGTGATAAAATTTTATGTAGATTTCGGGAAAACACTCCAAAAAACGATGAATTCCGCAAACAGTCGGGAAAACATTGTAACATGGGCCGTTCATTAGTGTTTAAGCGATATAAAATATTTTTGGACGCAAGGGACGTTTCCGAGATGACATGCGTGAAGGAAGACCATCTTTCCGAGATTGCAGTGCTGCAAAAAATTAACTTCGTGACGTGTTGACAGTGAACGGCGACTATCAGTTATCGAAATTGCTGAGAAAAGTGGAATTTTAAAGATTTCGGTCTATGAAATTTTATCCCATGATCTATATACGTAGAAACCAGAACAAGTTGTAAACATTTTTGATCACTGGTTAAAGCGACATAACAAATGTGCGTGTTGAGTTTAATGGTGACTACGTGCGAAAAGTTAATTTGTCATTAGCGTTTGACGTTGGATAACGTCAAGGATTTTCATTTTACTGCCGGGTATGAGTTTGTGTCTTTTTTGTATTTGATAGAATTATAACTAAATGTGCTTTGTTTGTAATGAAAATTTGCATATTAATAAGATGAAAACGAAAATGTTAGTTTCATATACTTTATCAAGGTTTGTCAGTTTTTTATCAAGGTTGTCCACGAACTTTACGGACAACCCTCGTACAGTAATATATGACGATATTCCGGAATTGTTTAATTTATATCGATCCCCATTTTCCTTTAGGATCCAGTAAGGCCATGGAGCCAGGTATGGCATGTGGGATGATAAAGAATATGAAAGACAAGGGATATACTGTTGGTACTCTTCATGCTGATAACGACACAACGACTCAGTCCCGACTGCCATTTTTCATCAAGAAAAGAGACGATAAAAGTCATGTGAAGAAAAATTTGTCCTTACGTTTCTAAAAACTGTCTAAAGAACATAAACACCTGAAATCCGAAAAAGTCATTCCCTATATTGTTCGATGCTTCATGTATACGATTTCTAAACATCAGAATTCCAAAGACTCAATGAAAATTGAACTAGAGGCAATCGTACCACACATTTTTGGGGACTACAGCAAATGTCCGTCACCATGGTGTACTTACAATAAGGATCCTTCAAAGTTCAGGTAAAAGTATAAATAACTATTACTTAGCCTATTTTTTTCATGATTTTAAGAACTACAAACTACAGTGTAATACGCAGTGCTTTATGACACATTTAGGTTTTCCAAGAATTATTCTGCTCATTGAAAATGAAGCATAGGCATTACAATGTATTCTTTTGCTTTTCAGATACAGAAATTTACCATATAGAAAAGCCCTATCAGGAGATCACCTAAAGCGAAATGTAGAGCATCTAGCCCAGACATACCTTGACAGAGTGGATAGATTGGTGAACCTTGGATCAACACAGGCAAATGAGAGTTTTAACAACACTGTTGCTAGTTTTGCTCCAAAAAAATAGGTAAAGGAATATATAACAGTTTTTAAACAATTGAAGAATTATAATTATACGGAAAATTATTGGTCAATTGAGCTTGACAGTACAATACAAAAAGGCGAAGTTAACATTGTGTCAAACGTAATCTAAATCTAAATGTTTTTATCATTTATAGATTATATGGTGGATCACAGTCTTTGAAAGCACGCTTATCGTCAGCAAATTTGCAGAAAAATTAAGGATATGGATGGCTGAGTAAGGTAAAAACTAATTTGAAATGAATTGTTATTTTCATTTGACATACTGTATTTGATGAATAACAAAGATTTTATAACTTTGCAAATTTCATTCTGCAATTTTGTTCACCATTCTTTCAAATACATAATAGACATATATACATATCTATTTCTATTGTAGTTCTTTATGATCATTGTATTAGTATTTGTAGGTAAATGGAAATGCTCTCTTGTCACCTGGACAGCATACCAAAGTCCAAGGATTCAGAATGGACAAGATGAGAAAATGGACACATGACCTGGAATCTACAATTGCGTACAAAAGGAAACGCATAGCTCTCAAAGTTAGTCTTTAATCCATTGGTCAGGGGCATAGTTTTTGGCCCAACCAGCGGTATGTGTTTGTCAATATCTGCATAAAATATCAATATTGAACATAACTTTTCAAGTTTTCAGGATGTTTGTACTTCATACAAATCAGTACTTGTGCATTAANTATTTAGGCCTTTGCGCAGAAAGTGTCTTTTATATCGTTCCACACTTTCTGTGAC
>CAJDSM010032874.1:1409-15681 GCA_903981925.1 Ostrea lurida
TTTTTAACGCATTTTCAAGCACATATTTATACATGTATATACATAGCATCACCTGAAGGGACATGGTTTGTCGAAATGTGGCATGTGGTGCATCAAAATTGTACCGTATATGATTATATCATCTTCGTTATCACGAGATATAAGTCAGTGCGATACGAGATCAACACGTAACACAATATCTCGTTATCAAACGAGATAATAATGTCGTGCGAACGAGACTAAACTTCTCGTTGATCACGAGATAAAGTAAGTCGTGCGACGAGATAATACTATAATCTATAGTCGTTGCGAATCACAGATCGCGTATCAAGTAGATAGATTGTCGTGCGAACGAGATAATATCTCTTTATCACGAGATAATAAGTCGTTGCGCACGACTAGAATATCTTCGTTATCACGGAGAAAATATCTTCGTTATCACGAGAATAATATTCTGCGACACGAGATAATTACGTAACAGATAGTCTCGTTATCACGAGATAATAAGTCGTTGCGAACGAGATATATCTCTTATATTATCTCGTTACACGAGATAATAAGTCGTGCGAACGAGATAATATCTCGTTATCACGAGATAATAAGTCGTTGGCGCACGAGGAGTAATATCTCGTGGATAACGAACAATAATTTTCTTTTAAAAAAAGATATTGCATGTCCTAAATATAACCCACCGTAGATCCTATGGTGGCATATTCTGCCCATCCAGATAAGTTTTTGTTTCACATAAGATTAAATCACGTCAAAGTTCAAGATAATTATCCTCGCGCAAGTCAGGATAATATTCTGAGTTTTTAGTCAAACAATAAGCCAAATTTTTATCTCGTGGTAGGATCAAATAATAGTTATCTCATTTTGTTGCGATAACTATCTCGACATGACGAGATAACTATATCTTGTAGTGGCGTGATAAAATTGTTGAAATTTGACAATTACTGCCTTTTCATAAATTTGCAGTCACTGGGGTGCCATTTTCATCAACAATCTGTTATATCAATGGTAGACAATTTAATATGCCAAGATTTACATCAATGGATGGTAAATTATTTTCGCTGGAATTACCTACTTAATATGAAATATTTGTTGACATTTTCCCCCGAAATTTAACTACACCCCGGGTATAATTACAACATATAGCACAAGTAGTTGTACTTGGCCATGGGCGGAACTATACATGAGAGGCAGGTTCAAATAATGATTGGGTCAGAATATATGAAATTGGTACTCGGGTGAAAAAATCATTGAATATATTTATGCGGTCGTGTTTTGAAAATCTCAGCCGGATGTCTGTACCCAACAAGCTTTAGGTATTGAGACCCCCCCCCCCCCCCCCCCCCCCCCCCCGGGAAAAGTGACAGAGACACCCGAAAACATTTTAACTAAATATTTATACAGTAATCGTGACTGCATTAGAAAAAGCGTAATGTCATTTCAACAATTTCTCTCACGATACAAGATTAGCTAATCTCGGTCATGTCAGAAGATAGTTATCGCAACTAATGATATTGAATAACTTTCTTGACATAACACGAGATAAAATTTGGCTTTATTGTTGACAAACCCCAGAATATTATCCTGACTTGGCGGAGATAACTATCTTGACTGACGGGATATCTTATAGCTTGACAAAAATTTCTGCCGGGATGGGAGGGCGGAAAAAAAGAAACCAGGATGGGAATCAACTAAATAATGCCACCATAAAGATCCCAATATAGAACACTTTTGATAAATTTTAGCAACTAACTCATTTTATTCAAAATCAAAAAGGCGTACTCCAAAGTGTGCAGTTTTTGTCACAGTGAGGAGGAAACAATAGAACACATACTTTGGGAATGTAATTTTTGAAGCTTATTTAGAACAAAGAACAAACAGTCAACTAGTTTTTACAAAGTCTTTTATATACGGCATCCTTGAATGAGAAAAACAAGATTATACAAAATACCCTCATTCTTTAGTTAAAGGCATCCTTTAGAAAAACAAGGGTTTGTACAAATACCCTCATTTCTTTGGTTAAAGTGCTATATTTACACAGCTGGATGTACAGAGAAAATTTGAGTGTGAGGTTTTGCAATATTCTTTTAGAATATCTATGGAACACAAAAGTGTTAATTTCGTACAAAAGACAAAAGTGGCGATGCAGAAAAATTTAATGCCCTTTGGAACAGATGGAACCAAATCATCTCTCTCTCCTCTCTCTCTCTCTCTCTCTCTCTCTCTCTCTGAAACAAAAATCAAACATTTCTGGAATTCTATATTTTATTGTGATGTACTGTTAAAATATATATACAGAAGGTTTGTTGAAACCCCCCCCCCCCCCAATTATTGAATTTAATGGAGTAATTGGCAATTCAGCCTTGTGTCTCAAGCAGAACTTTAAGATTTGATATCAAAATCATCTTAGTCTTATTGAAACAAAATTAAGCTATGCATGTACATGAGAAATGGCCTTATATAATCTCTAGATGTTCAAAGGTTACTGAGGATGATTATGCTCTATTGAATAACATTTGTCCAACGTCCGGTTGTCCTCACAGATGACATTTGTAGGGGAGAACCTGATGAACGAGATCAGTTGTAAAGATGGACCCATAGCAGGTGGTTGCATTTGTTATCGCTCCACACGAGCAAGGAAGGTGCTGATACATTGTATCTTGACTAAAGTAAGTTAAATCTGTAGCATGCATTGACAATTTAATGAATTCTTTCAGAATTTCGATGTTGGACAATATCATTTGTTATTTGCCATGAATATTTCTAAAAAACAATATAAAATTTACCTTAATCGATAAGTAGCAAGGAAAATAAATTCTCCAAATTATGCGATAGTTCAGTCGCAATTAGAAAATAGCCAGATATTAAATTTAATCGTAAAAATTGATTTACTATATTGTACATGTACAAGCAATATCTTAAAACGCACGATTTAAAAAAAAAATTGTTTCTATGATTTACCAAATCGTATAAACGATTTTTTTAAAGATCGACGTACAACAATTTTTTTTTTTGAATCCTACAAACGATTTATCAGATTATACAAATAAATCATACAAACAAATTTTTGATTCGTACAGACGATTTGCTAAATCGTACGTGCAATTTACTACATCGTACACACGATTTTGGAAATCATATAAACGATAAACTAAAACGTATAAACGGTTTAATAAGTCGTACAAGCGATTTTCGTCCGATCGTACAAACTATCAAATGAATATATTAAAACGCACACACAATTTACTAAGTCGTATACAATCATTTTTCAAATCGTGCAAATCAATTTTTAAGTAAATCGTGCAAACCATATTTAAAGAAATCTAATTTACTAAATTGTACAAACGATTTATCAAAAGGAACTTTGAGTTTCTGTCTTCAATTCCCATTCAGAAATGGAAAATCCTGTAAAAATCGAAGTACTGAAAATATTGATAGCCGGGTACTGTATTGAACAAAACAACAATTTATATTTTGAAGCCAAAGGGATGTCTGTCCAAACGCTTTTTGTGCTTTTCCATACAAACATTGCCTTCAAGGTCAACTGATAATACATGTACTTTTGAAACAAGTTTTGAAATAAATCATTATAGGTTACAACAAACTATTCAGCTATAGTTCTGTTCCTTTATTGTCCAGATTATTCGTGCCCCCTTTGAATGTACTTTTTGATTTGTTTTTCTATTGATATGAATCACTGATGGATAGAAGCAGAGAACTTGATTGATTGATTATATGTTGTTTAAAGCAATACAAGCTGTAACTGACGGCATTTTTTCAACTACTCAAATATGCACTTGTAAGTTAACACCTACCGCGATATAACTAATATAATAATTAAGATCTGGTGAAATTTTTCACAAAATAAACATTGGAATATTGATTGAGAACATATCTTGAATGAGCGTTTCGAATAACCCGCCATACCCTCAAACGCAATGACACGGGAACGACGATTGCCGAACATAATCGGGTTGATGACGTCAAGGTCATACAGTGATAGAAACCAACGCGAGTAAAATATTCATATCGTTTGTTTTGAAATACTGCATTGTGTCATGAATGACTAAAAGTACTATATGTGTAACAAAGTAATTATTACACAAATGTGCTGCACTCAAATAAACTTTTGATTTATAATTTTCATTTTAAAATAACAATTGGCATGTTAATCTGACACGTGTGTAACACGTGTTTCTCTTCCGCGATATTCCGAACTGTTGACCTCCGAGGTCATTGCGGCGGAGATGATGAACAATTAAGATTACTGACGGAATGCAGTAATCATGATCGACATTTTTCTGCTGTATTTGACGCGTTTTACTGCTTCAGATCACTCTGATTCAATGTAGGAGGGCATATTCTCAATCACATATGTCACTTCTATTGTTCTTTTATTTAATTATTTGCCGTCAGTTATAGCTTATAGAATGCGGCAAACATCTTAAATTTGTCTTATGTATGTTTACGAATCACATTATTATTGTAACTTTGTTATGCCCCCAGTGGGACCTTGATTGGAAAATTAAAGATTGTATTGTATTGCTCGAGAATTTTTCACTCATATGGAGACGTCACCATCGCTGGTGAAGGGCTGCAAAATTTAGGCCTATGCTCGGCGCTTTAAGCCTCTGCTCAAAGGCCATAAGTGCTGAGCATAAGCCTAAATTTTGCAGCTCTTCACCGGCAATGGTCACGTCTCCATGCGAGTGAAAAATTCTGAGCAGGACGTGAAACAATATACGATCAATTAATCAACTAACCAATTTATGGTTTATATTTTAATTATTTTATCACTATTTCCTCATAAAACTCATTGATATATTTCATTAAGAAACGGGAAATAAAGGACAGGATCTCGGAGGACTTCAATTTGTCAAGGCGGCGTACGCCGAATACGCCGGTTGACTTTGGTGACCCGGCGTAACTACTTCATTTGCTCGATTTCGGCCCACCGGCGACGCCACTCTCGCCGGTTTCAAAGACCGGCGAGCAATGCGCCGCTTGAAAACAGTATGGCGGAAAGCGAATGGAAGGTGATTTATGTAGTAATAAACACTGACCAAAACAATTTTGATGGCTTTAGTTTTGATGGAAATTAACTCTTGCACACGAGTATATATAAAACGTAACTATAAACATTCAATACACCGCTCGAATTTCCGTCATTGTTTCCAAGATGCACACAATTCACATCGGTTGCTTCGATGTGTTGAGACTGTTTTCAAAGAGATTCAGAGTTATAGCTCTTTCTTTTGTTTTCCTGCAAATTTTGTCAGTGTAAATCTTTATATTAAAGTAAGCTCTATTAAACTTTTTTCCAAGTTAACATAAATTTTGAGCCGGGCCACTTCATTTGTCACCTGATTTGCTGTCAGATCGATCACGTGACCGGCGCACCCCGGCGTTACGCCGATATCTGACAAATGAAGTTCTTTAATTTAATGCGTCACTGAGCAATGGCGGTCGCGTCGTTCTGATTTCCCAATTAATCAGCTGTATAACGGTGACTGTACCATTTATCTTTGCAGTTTGACTATTATAACCATTTATAAACCATTCTGATATGAATTCCGTTTTGGGTTTTTTTTGTGGTTTTTTTTTCTCTCTCCTGGCGTTGTACGGTATTTTGGCTACTTTATTTTGAGTTTTGTGGTATTTATCGGATTCTGCGCATTTCCTAGCACCAGATTGAGAGAACCAGTCATCTAGTTTTAAACTGGTAATTCAGTGAGAGAATCAACAAACTTACATACTTTTTTTGGAAAATAATCAACTTTCAAATAAATGTTCTCTTGCAAACTCTCTTCACTCTCAAACGAAATTTTAAAGAAATAAGGGTTATAGCATTCAAAAACAACCTATGGTGGATTAATTATAAAGAGTGCAAGTTTATTTTGACGGTTGTTGTTGTTGTTGGGGGGGGGGGGTCATTTCTGGATCACTACATGCAGATCGGCGATCTAATAGCTGAGATATAGCTTGCGCTATAGTACCAGGCTAAAGAGTGAAAGGCAACCCAAATTTTGATCTACTACTTAGGATTAGATCTTAACAGGTCAAAGAAAGAGAAGTCAAAGTTATCAGTTTATCAAAACATGGTACAAAATGTAACAAAACACTAAGTAGAACTATACATCATGTACAAAGTTTCTTTTTAAAGATAGTATATGCTGTTTACTAACTTACAAATGCCAACAATGCAATGCCTAATGTGTAAAGTACTAATTCTGAATCTAAAAATCATCCATGAACTTGGGCGCTTTGCAACAAAATGACCCCCCCCCCCTTTTTTTTTTTTTTTTTACGAAAGAAACACAAGACCACCCATCCTTGGCTTTCGCATATATCCCATATACCCTCCGACAATAAGGTAACGTCCGAAGAACTGCATATTTGGAGCAAACTTATATTCATTAGGGGTTGGTGCCAAGACCTGTGGCCAAAAACGGATATTGTTGGATACCTTTGAGAGCTAAGACCATCATATAAATTACCATACCTTGAGAGCTAAATCTTAATCATATAAATTACCAATACCTTGAGAGCTAAGTACCATCATATAAATTACGATACCTTGTAGAGCTAAAGTCCATCATAATAAAATTACCAATACCTTGAGAGCAAAGGGACTTTTGCCAAACTACTTGGGTATTTTTGACAAGTATGCACGTACTATCTCCGGCCCTTTACAGATCAGGTAAACTGTTGTTCAGTAGCATTCGATGCGTTTTCGATGCGAAACATGCATCTCGTGTAAGGCCGTGTGCATATTCTGTATTTTCCATTTGCCTGAAGTGAGTAAATAATGTATGGTGTCAATATCTTTGTCATTTGCTTATTCATTCCATCAGTATATAGCTTAATAACTATTTCTTCAAGTTTATTGCATATGTTGGACGTGTTTCTGGCAACGTGGCGATTCATTGCACGTACAGATGTGTACAGCTTTTTTATTCTAACACTTATTTTTCAAAATTACAAAAAATATCGTACCATATGTGAAATCCTAATATTTTGAAAATAAGTGTAGACTAAAAAGCTGTACAGATGTTCACAGCTTTTTGTATTCTACACTTATTTTTCAAAATATTATGGGAGGGGGGGGGGGGGGGGATTATCTACATATGTACGATTTTTTTATTGTAATTTTGAGCGCTTCTTGGTATTCTATAAAATGTTATTCCTGTATAATATACTATTGGGAGATGTACGTGTTACTTGTTGAAGAAACCGCACAGGTAATCCAGAAAACACTGGTGTGAGTGGAAGCGTAGCACAGCTCATCCCTTATATACCCTGCAAATCCTGACACATATTAACAATAGAATATCCACTAAATATGGCTGATTGGCAAAGAAATATGGCGACTTGAAAGAATTCCTGCTATATTTATGACAATCATGTCAAGCTTTAAAAGAAATACACAAACGCTATGTACGCAAGTTTGGCCCGTCCTGGGGTCAGAACCCTACCCCGGGGATCACCAAATTTCAAGTTTGGTGGTAGGTCTTCCTGCTCTAGCATAACTATGCTTGTTTAGTTTCTCTACCAGACATGTGGCGTTGTAGAGAAGATTTTTAAAAAAATATTGGTCCACTTTTGGGCAGTCCCTGTGCTCCGCCCCACGGGGTCAAGAGACCTGAAATTAATTTATGTGCCGCCTTGTCCAAAGAGGATACTTCATTCCAAATTTGAAAAGAATTGGTCTGTTTAAGTTATCAAGAAGAAAGATTAAAATGTTTATTTGTTAACGCCACGAGACTGACGAAACCAATTGTAATAGGTCGCCTGAGATTACTCAGATGACCTAATAAACCCTCTTTTTAAAAATACTTCTCTCGATATTTAATAGCACAACTGCATACCTAAGAAGTCCACAATAATTCAAAATAAGCTCCTTTTAGAAAAAAAAGATATTACAATAATATAATCGTTGTGTTTAATTTGCAAAATGAGTAATACTTCAGATGCAATGAATAACTGATTGAAGTAGAGGAATGTTATAACACCGAGTTTGTTCCATTTTCCGTAAGCTCCTTCCACTGGAAAGATTTTCCTTTGGTCCAGTCTTTATTTTTAAAGCGATATTTATAGCTGTTTAAAAAATATGGCGAGTGGTTAAATAAACATTTTGCGAGTGGATTTGGCCAAACATTTCAATTGGTGATATATTTTTAATTGTCCTTTGCTATCCAAACCATTCACGGTTTGTCAAGTATCCGAATGAAAATCACGTTTTTTCGAAAAGTAATGCATACGATGCACCAAAATTAATATCACATTTATTCATGATCAACTTTTAAGTTGATCCTATAACTGTCCAGGCGATGCTTGAATTGTTATTGCCAAGTATACTAAAATGTAGCTGTTTAATTGTTGGAATGGAAACAAATTGATTAAAGAGATATTTTGAAACAGGTTTGCCGTAATCATGAAATTGCACGTATTTCCTTACAATGTTTCAATGAGGATAGACATGTAATAGTAAAGTTCTTGTATATTGAAAAGCATCGCATAAAGCTTTGAGACCTTTACACCATCAAAATCAACAAAGAAATCTGTGCTCACTAGTGATACCCCTGATCTAAGCTATTAAACTGTCAATATAGTTGTACATAAATTCCAGGGTCCTTCGGCAAAATAGGAAGTATATGTTCCGATGAACTGAAAATATATCCCACGATACACCATATCCTATATAAAGCTCCAATGCAATAATATTAATAGCTGTGAAAAAGCAGTTGCTGAGAAATGTTTCCGATAATGTTGTATATAAGCCCTAACGTAAAAAATTGTCAAAGCCATGTTCCGAATTAGGCTTAGGATGTATTCGGCAATGATTTTTAGCCCAATTTTTGGGCCTGGTCACGGCCGGACGCCAGAGATGGCCACCGGTGGACGGGCTCTAAGGCCAAGCAACGGGGAGTTGGCCGAAGAGTTTTAAACCTCGAAGTTACCATTTCTCCGGTGTCCCGTAGATTTTCAATAGTCGGCCCACATTATCCTTTAAATGTTTCCGGCCGAAATAGAGCGGTAATCGGCCGTGTATATCAGATGAGCAAATCCATCCGGCCGAAGTCTGTTTTACACATTGAAATTAACCCAACGATGTCGACCGGTTTGAACGGGTGGCGAGCCGGCACTGTCCGAGAGGGGCTAGAACCGGACATCGGGCCGGACTATATAAACTCAAGTCAGTCGCAGTATACAACATCATAGCGAGTCTCGTACACGAGAGACATCGTTCGGTTGTACGTGGGTAGATATGTCCTTAATCTCTTCCATTTTTCCCAGATTCCTAATAAATGGCCCAAGTTGTTCCAATACACAAAAAAACAGTGTTCTAGATAAGGGTAAATTATAGACCCGTCAGTGTTCTACCCGCAACCTATCCTAAAATATTTAAAAATGCTATCAAATGTTCAATATTAACTTATTGTCGATGATATAGTTTCATCCCTTCCTAGCGGCTTTTAGACCAGGTTTTGGATGTCAATCTACCCTTTTTAAGAATCGACGGAGGATTGGAAAGAAAGCTCTTGATGATAATAGAGGATATGCCGCTGCTATTCTTGATGGAAACTTATCAGAAGGCCTTCGGACTGTCCTTCCACACAATCTTATAGTACTCAAGTTAAAATCTTATGGTCCTTGTCTCCAGATCTGCAGTGAACCCTACTCAATAGCTACCTATCTTGTAGAAAGCAATGTGTCAAAGTGGTCAGTAAATATTAATCCCTTCCTTGAGTATCTTTAAAGGAGTACCACAGGGTTCATATTAGGACCAATTAATGTTTAATATTCTTTATTAATGATATTGTTTTACTTTGTCAAAGAATCAGCATTATACAACGTATGCTGATGACAATAGGCCTTACCGTATCTCATCTGACTAATCTTAGATATATGTTTTAATACTTCTTTTGAAGGAATAGTGGACACTCATCGACTGGTTTTCAGCAACAGACTGCAGGCAAAGTCCCAGAAAAATTCAAGCAATCGCTTAGAAAAAAGACTCAGACGAAAATATACTTTTAGTTTTAAATGGTACTTCTCTAGCCTGTTGTAATAAAGAAGTAAAGCCTGCTTGGTTTTACATAGATTTTAGCTAATTTCAAATTGCCATATTTCAAATCTTTGCAAGAAAAGCAGCTCGCCAATTAAATGGTACTGAACGTGTAGGAAAGCACTCTGTAGGTTTAGGTAAATTAACCATCTACCATCTGTTTATAATGTCAAATTTTAGTTACTGTCTCTAGTTGGCACTTTTGGCAGCGAACAAATTGCAAAAAAAATTGAGAAGAATTCAAGAACGAGCATTAAGATTTATTTACGAGGACTATACTAGTACATACAACGCATCTCTTAGAAAAATCAATCTTCCCTCTCTTGAAAACCAGACGCATGAGAACCATGGCCCTCGAAGTTTTTTAAAATTGTCAACAAACAAAAGTCCATTGTTTCTACACGATCTGGTACATTTGAGAAACCTAAATACAATTTAGGTACCAAAAGACCCTGGAGCTTACCTAAGGACAAAGAACTACTAGGTATGGAAAACAGTCATTCGGTATGCAGCTGCCAACCGCTCGTGGAACTCTTACCAAATCTTGTGAGGGGAAATTTTCCACATTGCGGCGTTTCTTCAATCATTTAGGGCATTTATTGCTACCTGGAAGGGGGATAACTGCAATGCAAGGCTCTTGTATGAGTACACAGCGTGGAGGTGCATGGCTGAATGAGTTGCATTTCCTTTTTGAGGCTTCCTGGGTTTTTGTTTCACTTTAGTTACAGTCTTTTCTTGCTTTTTTGATATTTTCATAACTTTCATCTGCTCCTACCAGCTTTATTCCTTTATTTCTGTAAAGCTTTTTTAGTTTCTGTTTTGCTTGTCAATATTATTTAAAAGTATTTATTTTTTTATTTTTTATATACACTTTGGCCTACTCTGTCTTTAATTTCTACTCCTTTGTAAGTCAGTTATTTATTTTGAATACTTTTTATAATTTTGGCGAGTTTTTTTTACTATCTTTCTAGTTATATTTTCCAAGTTTTTTTTTTTGTTTTTGTTTTTTTTTTTTTTTTTTTTTTTTTTTTTTTTTCAGGATAGCTCTTTTTAGCTATATATGCTTTGTTTTATTTTAAAATGCTGTGAATTGCTTTTAATTTATCTGCTTTCTGTTGAATGTCAAATTTTTTAACTTATTTTATTTATTTTCATAAATTATGTGTGTAAATATGTAATACTATATGTGTGTTTCTGCATGGAGTATATGTGTTGTTCTGCATGGTAGTTTTTAGTTTTTTAATAATGTATGTTGTTGTGATAGTCGTTAAAGAGCTCACTAAGGCTCACTGTTATTTGTTATACTTATGTACACAGTGCCGACTTCTTAAATAAAATTTACTATTACTGTTACTTTTTTACTTTACGTAGGGATACTTGGGGAGATATTTGTATGAGTCCGGTGAATAGGCAGGTTATAGGCCCGGTCATCATAGGATAGATCGGCCGATTATATAAAGATTTTCGGTCGAAGTCCGGCCGTTATTCACTGCGCCGCCGGACCCCAAAATTTCTCTCTGGAAGCAGATGCCGTACCATTACCAGATGGTCTTTGGACAGCCTCCGGACGGCGCCTTTTATGTAAATGATGCGTGACAAATTGTTTTGACCGATGTTGTCCGATGTCAGAAAAATGGCTAAAACCAGCGGTGTACTCCCGATTACCCCCTATACCCGGATACCGGCCGATCTTTGTAACTCAAGCATTATGCTTCAGTCACAACTTCTTCCGATTAAGCTTAGGATGTACTGCCGACATAATTTTTAGCCATTTTGGCCTGGTCACCGGCCGGACACCAGACATGGCCGGCCGATGGCCAGGGCTCTAAGGCAGCATCAGGGAGGTGCCTGAAGAGTTTTAACTCGAAGTTAAAATATCTCCGGTGTCCCGTAGATTTTTATAATCGGACACATTATCCTTCACACGTCGTTTTTAAGTATCGTCCGATATCTGGCTGGGAATCGCACGGTAATTGGTCGGTGTATGAAGCCTCAGAGGAGAAATATTTTGGACCGAACATGGGCCGATATCCGGCCGAAGTCTGTTTATAAACACATTGTAAAGTAACCCATTGATGTCCGACCGGTGTGGACCAGATATGTTACAGACATTGGCCGGTTACCGGCCAGCTAGAACCGGACATCGGCCGGGCATCCGACGGACTATCTGTCAGTCGCTGTGTATAACATTATAGCGAGTTTCAACACGAGAGACTGCATTGTTCGTTGGACACAAACCCTTCTTATTAGGCTTAGAATGTACTCCTGGTATGATTTTTAGCACTTTGGCCTGGTCACCTGCCGGACACCAGACATCGGTGGCCGGGGCTCCGAGTTTTAGGGAGGGGCCCAAGGAGTTATTCACTGCCTCGCTGCCCCCCAAAAACTTCTCTTTGACGTCATATGACTACCGAGCAGTACCATTTATATAAAGGATGTGTGACAGATTTTTTTTACCGGTGTTGTTCGATGTCGGGAAAAAGACCAAAACCAGCGGTGCACTCCTGATTACCACTTATCTCCGGATACCGGTCTATCGTTGTGACCAAAGCATTATGCTTTGGTCACAACCCCTTCCAATTAGGCATAGAATGAACTCCCGGCATGATTTTTGGACTGATTACCGGCCAGCCATGACCAGGCGTCCCTGCAATAGGGTACATCTACTACTTTGTTTAATCAAATCAGTGTCTATTTCATAGCTGATAAACTTAGTGACTCAGATGTCCTCAGCTTCCAAATGTCTGCTTTCTGAGATTGTGACTCTTTTGAGACTCATTTTAGTGATGCCAGCGACTAATGCCACAAGTGAGCGGATATTCTCTGCATTGCGCCGAGTCAAGACCTTTCTTACATTTTCAGCAGTGAAATATTGAAGTTTATCCGTTGAATAAAACTTGTTATTTTTCACAGTGTGGAAAATAACAAAAGTGTTATTTTCATCGTGAGAAAATAACGGTCTATACTTGCCGCAATATCTATCCGCAATACTAATGATACTGAGTAACCTTAATTTACGTTATATTCAATAAATGTTCATGGATATTCTTATTTTAATGCCCCAAAATGATTTAATTTTCACTTTTAGAGGATTGTTGGATCCACCTATCGATACATAAAGTACGTCACGTCTGGTAATAGATGACGTCGCGTCATATCGATCGACATTTTGTGATTTGTTTACATCTCCAAATTGTGTTGGGTTTAGCCGAATTAGCGACAATGTTGTATGTTATCATAGTTATGGTGAGTTATGATGTAGTTTAAAATTTTAATACAAGCAAATGCCCGCAAATTATGTAGGTTTTCTCCTGGTACACGACATCTTTTATGTGATGTCGGGCCTAGATCTAGATTCGCAACGACTCAAAACTACGACAAAAGTCAATCGTGTGCTTACACAGTACATGTACATGTATGGATTTGTTTTCAGATCTGATCATTAAATTACACGAAGAACCGAAATGGCGATTTCTCGCTTTCTATGCGAATCCCTGCGTAGCAATTTCTATAAAATGTAATGTTGTGTCAGAGTCTATGTGCAGGGCTGGAAAAGCTAAAAAAAAAAAGAAAAGAAAATGTAATAAATAGAAAATTCAATGTTTTTGTTGTTAGATGGAGAATTTATTTCACTCGTGAAAATATTTTTAAAAAATACCTGTCTCACTCGTGAAATAAATTCTCTATTGAGCAACAAAACATTGAATATCCTCTATATATTCGTACGACAATGACGCAGGAAAGGCTTAATCATTTGATTGTTCTACACACGCACAAGGATATCGATGCTATAAATGAATTGGGCATGCCAGCAGTCGCTGACGAGTAAGTCTCAGCATGGGATGGACGGGGACTTATTTTTTAACTGTACAATTATATTATTTGATGAAAAGAGTTTAATGTGTTTAACTTGCATATAGCTTGTTTGAATTGCTTATTAAATATTTGAGTTGAAGATGAATATTGCATTTTTTAAATAGAAAATTAATAAATTAATAATAAAACAGGAAAATGTAGACGTGTTTGTGAATATATGTGTATGTATGTCCAAATGCGTCATTTCAACATACACACACCCCTCCTGCGGCAGAGTCCTGCCCCTTTCCCGATCCAGTTCGCCATCCCATTGTCAAAAACTTGCCAACGCGCCTGGCACTCATACAACATGCATTGCTTAAGGTATTAGATGTATAATGAAGGTATGATGAGGAATTA
>CAJDSM010032875.1:358-13750 GCA_903981925.1 Ostrea lurida
ATCGCACTAATCCTATTTACACACCGGCGATCGGCTTCAATCAAACTATACTGCGACTGAATCAAGATTTTGTGTTGACATAAACTAAACCTTGGTGTGCAGAATTCTCATTATGGTTAAAATTTATGTTGGTAAAAGATGATCGAGTAAGACGTATGTCGTTTGTGTTACCGACACTGTGAAGGTCCTTATAACTAACTAGATAAACCCTAAGTACAAAATATTCAGAGCACTTGACTGTAGACAATTTTCACCAAGTGATAAGTATAATATATCACTAGATTATATGGGACTCATGAAACTTGTAGCATATCAATGCCTCTAAGAGATGTGACATTCTAGAACACTTAATGTAATCTTCAAAAAAAAAATTACCCAAAGAACATTCGGAGCCAATAAAAAAAAACTGTTATTCGCACACTACACTGTAATCCTCCCTCTAATTTTGTAAGTAAGGGGATTACTCATAAAGAGATGCACTAAAGAGATGAAAAATTGCTGAATCTAAACGGACACATAATTGGTATTACATGTTTAGAATAGCATAAATTGCATATAGGCTAAAAATATGAGAATTACGTTCAAAGGACTGCTAGTCGTGGAAAATTGATATCAGCTCTAAAAAATGAGATCGCGTTGAATAACGTGGTACAAAAAAGGGCCCGGGCTATTCAAAATGGTCATTTACTTGTGGACTCCACAATTGAATAAAATAATTAAGGACGCCAATTACATAAATTAGTGTATTTTTGTTTTGTCTGGATTCTACTGTGATCGATCGGACAGATTTTTTTAATGTTCGAAAAAGTATACTTCAGATGACTTAAAAAACTAGTCCAGCATTTATTATGCCCGCCACTGTTTTGTTTTTGTTTTTGGTGTTTTGTTTTATTTTCGTGCAGAAATTTTCGTATACTATTATTTTGATTCGAAGAGTAACCCATTTTACTAAAAAAAAAAAAAAAAAAAAATGTTTGAACAAAGCATAAATACGTCTTCCAAAACCATTAAGTGTACTTGTGAAATGTTGAAAGAAAAGACTAAAGCTCCGCGGATTTAGGATCATAAGTGAATAAATGCTCCGTGGTTTCATTGATCTTTGCTTCCGTGGTTTACGGATCGCCACACACACTTTCTACCCCCTTCAATGAACTCCGCAAAAAAATGGAAGCGACAGGTGGACTTTGGTTTCAAACCTCTTAAAAATAATAGGGATATATTATCGCATCATTTATGGCAAAAAAGGACTACAAGTGGTAGCAGTCACTTTAATGCCGATTGTGGTTTTGAACTAATTCGGTGTTTTGAAATGGAAATTTGCAATATCAGTTCACCCGTATTGCTAAATGTCAGTTAATCTTTCATCATGTTAATGGCGATTGTGTAGTTAGATTAAGCTTAACAGACTGAAAGAAGACATAATTTGTCGAAATGCGCATCTGGTGCCATAAAAGCTAGTACACCGAGTTGCGGAAGGGTCATAGTATACATGAATTAAGTATTTTGAAAAGCACTTAAACGTCCTGTCAGTCTGTCAGTCAGTCAGCGTCCGTCAGTCCCTGTTTTTTTGTCAAAGTAATTGCGATCACCTGACAATTGTCACACTATCACAGGCTGAAAACTCGTCGGCTGCCAAAGACAGCGTTAGGAATCCTCACTTCCGTAACACAGTTGATATGTCGTAAGTTGAAGTAGAATATTCGTAGACGGATGTAAATTGTTAAGGTTTATCGATGCATGTCAATCGAACTAGGGTAAGATCGTATCTAGTAATCTAACATTTGTTATGTGATATTGGTCTGCACACCGGCAGAGATTAATCTGCACGGTACCATACTTGGATAAATCTTCTAAATATTTTGGCTTCACTATAATATGTACAATGAGGTGCTAACTCTGTCAAAATCCACATGCTGTGTCAGCCGATGACACATACTCTCGAAACTTGAGAGTCGCATATATTCCTGTGACATAACCCAGTATATATTACTCAAGAGATTTGTGAGAGAGCTGGTTGAGAGTGAAGCTAAGCCAGTGTTCGCATAGTAACACATACATCCCATAACTGAGATTCCACATAATGTTTGAGTTATACGTGAATCATATAACTTCAGGAGATAAATGATTCAGCAAGAAACAGAACCATTTTAACACTGATTTTTCAGGGAAATTTAATATACCGTTTTAAGAGGCTATACTCTGAACTCTACAGAAAATAAATGACCACAAGAACTAATGACCAATAACTTCGAACGTTGACCTGCACTATTGAGAATTCCTACGTAGAGCTGTTAATGCCATCAGTCAGCGCAACGTGGCAACGTTGCACCGATGAATAACAGAGCATCAAGGAAACAGAAAAATTTATCATGCGAGTTTTGAAATTCTAAGTTGCTAAGAGGTCTGAACTACTGATACCATACATGTTTAGAAATTCGATCGCTGAGTGCCCAATGACCACCTATCGGAAAAACTCGACCTCCGATTCAATTTTCGGGAGGGGGGGGGTTTGCCCCTTTGTGAACAATAGAAAGTGGCTCACAATTTAAGTATATGCTATTGAAAACAGGTTTGTCAGCGCAGACTCCTCTGAGAAAATCCGGCTCAGACAGATTATCGTTGAACTGTTGTCAAGTGATGAAGAACATACTGTGTATGAATGCGCATGATCACAGGAAATCTTGATTCATTTTTTTCCCGGGGGAATTTATGCCCCTGTTGACCCTCTAGCCAATTTTTTTTTTTAAAAAAAAAAACCAAACTTGGAAAAAAAATGGAAAGAAGGAAATTAATAATAATTGTATGTTTAATGAAAAGATCTCTTTACTTTATTTTAGAAACAAAGTCCCTTGTATAACCCAATATTTAATTATCTATTTATGTGAATCATTTTATATACCGATATTTCAATTATGACTTTTCGTACGTGATTGCCCCAAACAAACATTTAAGAAAATTGTCATTGATGATCCTGCTGACTGTAGTGCGCATTAGAATTACTCGAAGATTATTGCTCCGAGAGCTGTACTATCTGTTTCATATCCATGTTATTCAGTGATGTAGAGAAACGGAAAAAGAATGGCAGAGACAAATTTTGCTATAAATTTTTTTCTAAAAGTTCAAAGGGCTACACTCTGGGTTAAAACATTTTGGTTGCAGAACAGAGAGAAAGCCATGACCTACACAGCCGCATTTGTGATCCTTCGACCTGCATTATGTCTTGTGAAACATATTCCATATACGCGATATATTTGAGAGTATCGATTATGTTGTCGTGTAATCCGTTGCTATGGAGAGTATATAAATCGGAAACTCAAATGATACGAAGGACGGAAGGACCAGAATACGGAACAGGGTAACACTGCAATGAGCCTGGCTCCAGCCCTATCTCTCTTATATTGGGCGGTCGTTCAAACGGTTGCATGAAAAGCAAATCACTTAGCTTAGTACTCGGAGTATACCACAGATCTAAGAGGAGTTTTCTCTGAATTTCTTTGCTCTTCGCGGCATAACAATGCTTTGGGTATTTTTTTCTCTTTCTCGAACAGAATTACTATGCAGCTACGAGTCACCCGTGTGAAGCTATCAAGAGTGGGAATCTGCCACGGCTGTTTAGAACTAGTTAGATCTATGGAACTGACATCGGATGTAATAGGTACCATCGTCGAAAAAATGTGCCAAACTGTTAAAGTCTCCGATCCCCATCGATTTATTTTTTAAAATTCTGACGTGGTTCAAAGAGAGAGAATCTGCTTCGATCTAAATTGAATTTGTGTGATTAGTGTAAAAGAGATGCGCAACTTGTGGGTTTGGAGGAGACTAACGTGGGAAGTATCATTTTCAGTTAAGCCTTATTGCGTAGAACACTGTTTTAAGAATGGAGAAGCGGTGGAGGTGGGTAGTTGGCCGGAGCAGGAGGGTTCACCAGAGATGGTTCGGGCGTAGCGCAGTGGGGGTGCTAAACAATTCTTTAGGGATCATTTGTAACCTATCGATGAAATAAGTATAGGGGGGGGGGGCAACGCGTCTTATATAATCGTTCCTGACGGGGGGGGGGTTGGGGAGGAGGAGGTGGGTGGGGTGTGGCGGGCGAGGGGAGGGGCCGGGGGGGGTGGGGGGGGGGGGGGGGGGGGGGGGGGCGGGGGGCGGGGGGGGGGGGGGCGGCGGCGGTGGGGGGGAGGGGGGGGCGGGAGGCTGTGGGGGGGGGGGGGGGGGGGGGGGGGCAAAACCTATCTAAAATCAACGATAAAGTGGGGGGGGGGGGGGGCAAACAAAACTTCTAAAATTCCACCCGAAGTACCAAGCAAACTACCCCCAGTTTCGTTGATTTTAGAAGGTTAGCGATATATTTTTACACCTGGCCCTCCCCTACTGGCGCCACACCTACAGTTCCGGTGTTTTCGCATTTTTATAATTTTTAGATCGAACTCAGCACTCTTAAGACTGTGCAAACGTAATATGCCGCGAACCACCCTTATTTCAGTGTTCATTAATTTCTATTTTTCACCCAGGTCTGTAAACACACACTCTGAATTCAAAGTAAAGTAATTGTTGAAGATTAACTTCTAATTTGTGTAATTTTGCGCACCTTATCGCCCGGGCGACGCTCATGCTCCCCCCACCCATTGTAAAAAGCAATGTTTGCTCTAAAACCTCCGTCAATCAATACTTATCCTGAGTCAATTATCGCTTCCTGGGTCACTTCTAAAGCATACGCATGAGGATCCATCCTATGGCCTGTTTCGACTGCACACCAAAGAAAGACTGCGTCAATTTATTCAAAGTGTCTTCCAAAGTTTTCCCACTTCTCTTGGTGTTCCATAAAGCCCTTTAATGTGAACAAAATTCTTTGAAAATTAATGTAAATGAATCAAGAATAACTGAAGAAAGAAAGAAGGAGAGAGGAGAGAAGAGAGAGAGAGAGAGAAGAGAGAAGAGAGAGAGAGAGAGAGAGAGAGAGAGAGAGAGAACTGGTTGCCATCTTCCCTAATCAATCTTCCGACACCAACTGTCGTCGCATTCATGAGATGCTGCTCATAACTCCTCCATATTTTCGCGACTTCTGGTAACCGACATGATACACCGCTGATGACAAGTTACAGGTCCTCCTATCCAATCGGGGGCGGTCAAACTCTGCTGGAGGATTTGTGTCCTTCTAATATTTGGGCTGGCATCTTCTTAAAATCTGAATTCTAAAATCACAGGAGTCGCAATTTTAATCAGTAAGAATAGAAACCATGTGAAAAATGGGCATAAATACCTGAGAACTTTGGCGAAGTTACGCTTCGTAATCTTATACCCTTTTAACCCACGTTAAAGGACATACATGTGCTCAATCATTACCCATTGTATTAATGTACTTTATCCTGGCAAAAATTCATGGTAAAATATTAAAACCTGCGCCAACATAAACTAGTATCCCTTCAGAGAAATGGAAAAGCATAGCCTATATCCACTTCTCTTCGCAGAACCATCAATGTAAAATTTCATTCTGGAGACCATGTAAATGTCGAACCGGTGACGGTTAGCACTTGTATCGACGTATTCACGATAAGCTGGATTTACGTAAAACCCCCGTCACAACTGCCAGAGTTCACTACGCTGCTCCACGACCTGCAAGATCTAACATGATCATATAAAAGATTCGAAGTGCATTTGATTGTTTAAAAATCGTAGTTGGTGTGACAGAAGACTATGACATAGTACCGAAAAATCACTGTCAATCTCTATCAATGGTCAATTTCTAGCACGAACGCATATCTACGAGCCTTACATGAAGATAGTACGCTGCTTCACTAACGTTTCCAACGAACCATCTCACGAGATCCTTCTACGCACCGCACCCACTATCAACTACGATTGTCTATATAAGATATTCAGTGCGGATTTTAAGGGGGGGCGGGGCGGGGAGCCCGGGTCCGCGCTATGATTATGTCTCACATAAGTATACCGATTGTTTTATTTTAATAAATGAAGGTTTAATTTACTTAATTGGTATAACTGGTAAAACTATGAATAAGGTGAAAACACCCGTGTGAAACGGGCCATATTATCAATATCTCAGACTAGACATCCAGTACTGAGCGAGGTAATTTGTTTTGTAATCCAATTGGTTGTACAACAAACCGAGAGCGTGAGCGTGTACCGACCGTTGTGATATCTCATTTTACACTTGCACTTGAATTCAGTGTCATGAATTACACGCATTCATCACAAGTGAACATTGCCTACAACAATGTCTACAATGCATCTGAAGAGCACCGTATGGCTGAATTGATAGGGTTATTAGAATGAGAGAGAAAATTGCTGCTTTAGAACCTAAGATCCAAAGATCAGCTTGGAAGTCCTGGGCAACGCCGCTTATTCCTGAGAGTGCTCGCTGGTCTATGCGCGGATGACCCTTGATTTGAGGCCATTACAACAACAGGCAATGGACATTGTTTTTAACGCTGTAATTCATTGGGCTCCTTATTGGTACACGCTAAAGAGTAAAGAACTTCCCGGCAAGTACTTATTTATCTACCACGCTCATGCTGGCACCACCTATCTCTCACAACATCAATTCCCAACCTACAAAACAAATAAAGATAGTAAAACGAGACTCCGCTGCTATCCTCGCATACCACGTCCAACAATTATTCAAATATAACAAATATCAGCGGAGTAATTGACCTTGAGCTGATTATTTAAGCAACAGCATTGTGAAAAATCGTAGGCTCATAACAACTATACATATGTTTTCTATGACGGTCAAATGGACCAAGTGGGTTTGGAGTGAGAGGACACTGATAATTCAGCTTTGATACTCTGTTAATTGGCGATTTTTTAAAATAACAAAAGTAAGTATTACCACTCTGAAAGAGGAGGGGGAGAGCGAGATCGCACAAAAAAACTCTCTTATGCAGGTGGAGGGTGTTGATTCGTACTGAGTATTATTTGGAATACTGCATACTGCAACGCGAGAAATGATTTTCACCACTCTCAGTGAGATGGTATACTGTCAACACTGAGAGTGAACGAATGTCTCTGCAAAATCACTCCAATGACCATAAGTGACTCGAGAATTTGCCGAATGGAAGCTTTTGAGCAAGAAGGGATCCTTTTGTGTGCCTCAAGCATGCTGTGACGGGAGAGAGCATGTCGTTTTATTCCGGTCATCATCTCGATGAAACCGTCAATGTCTACGACTTCGTACAATGTACATAACATGGGTACAAGCAGACAGAATATGTTATGAGAACAAGGATGGTCCGCACGCAACGGAAGTATACAACCATACTTGCGCACGTCATCACCTAAAGCAATTCTGTACGATATGTTAAGTTTTGGGATTAGTCATTTAAATGATAAGATATTACAGATCAGACAAGTCATTGAACATTATCTGGTTTAGTTTATAATGGTATGTCATCACTAGAATTAAAGTTAGCCGATTAAACTATTTGTCAAACTTGATACTACTCACACAGGCTTTGAATTTAGTCTAACCTTATCTCTAAACAACATTGCTTACTTGGATAACTTAATACGAGTTCTGTTTGTGCTAAAAGCATTGCAAATTATATTATGAAAACTCGAATCATTAATCTTGTCAGCGTTGATTATTTTGGTTTAGGTTCGTATTTTGTACAATTTCCGGCTGGCAGAAGAAAAACCCTTGTTCATGTAATTTTTGGTATGTCGTACACGCACTGGTTGAGGTCTTATTATATTCCACAGAATTTGACTTGGGTATCACTGTTTGTTAGTGGTTTGTGATGTTAGCAGGTGTGACACTAAGTATATTCCATAAGAACTATCATATTATTAAGCTGCTTCATGTGTTTGTTGTTTCTATATGTGTTTCACATGCGGACAAATTACTTAAATTTAGCGTGTGCTGGGAACATTTTTTTGTTGTGACTGCGAGTTGTTGCTGAATGAAATGTTATTTGAACTATAAATCTCCACAAATCTTCTGTTTGTGTCTTTTAAATCGGTAGGGCTGTAGTTATTAAATGATGATATGTTCCAATTGCTATACATGTAAATTCGTCTTTAGCCTGGCGGTCCGAGCAAATGTATCAAGAAACAGGTGTCACAAAAATACTATTGTGTTCTGCTTATATTCTTTGAAAAGGTACTTAATCATTTTCTACCCTGGTACTGGACTCACGCTTCTTTAAAATTCCGCTTGAATCAATTAGACAACTCTTCATCCGGATATTTGCACTATAACAATTTTTTTCAGCTGAACAACTATGTATTCTGTTTCATCTCAGATTCTAAATCCAAAATCACTCATTGAGAACAGATCATATATTATCCTACCGTATGCTAACTATCTTTTAGAATTGTGGATTTGTGTTAAAGAATTTTCATCAAACTGTATCCATTACTACTTCTTCTCTTTCTTCCGTTCCGGTTGAGCTGGCACTACTTGTGTAATTTTCATGAAATAAAATTGAGAACACCGTGAGGGGGCCCTTTATAATAGACAGTACTGACTGTTGATAGAGTGAATGGTACCATGCAACTAAGACCATTCATTTGTTTCCTGACTGTGAGAGCTTTGTATTTCAGCAAGTGAATAGTTTACTGGTTTTACAGCAGGGGTTCCGTAGGGAATTTTGTTAAGTAAGATAATAACGAGATTGGTGTCTGAATGAGGGTTCAGTAGAAAGCATCCCAACTCGGGCTCTCCTCGTGGCGATGCCTGCCTTGAACTATCAACCCATCTCGTTATTTAGTCATTACGGAGAGATAAGGGGAGTAATTTACTAAATAGTCTGGATTTGGCACCGCAAATTGTCTGAGTAAAAAACAAAGGTATTCATTCGACCATTAAATATGTGCCCCCCCCCTGTTTCTGGAAATTCCTGGATCCGCCACTGATATCTTTTTATGTGTAGTATTACGTAGCCTTTTTTATATTTAGTAGAGCCAGAGGCTAAACTTACTAAAAAATCTACAGAAGTGGTTTGGGGGGGGGGGGGGGGCAAACTTAAAATTTGAAAAAAAAAAAAAAAAAAAAAAGCAAAAATAATAAACAAAAAAAGTCATTCAAAGTACTGAAGGGGGGGAATCTAAAAATCACTGAGAAGTAGGGGGGCAAACTGAGAGTGAAAACAGCACACACGATGCGTGGGGAACTTCAAAGAGCATCTTTTGAAATCTATGCGGAAAAAAAATTAGCTTCGACACAAAAAGTTGGGCGGGGGGCATACTTTTGCCCCCCCCCACTCTTTGACATGGCCCATGCCCCCCGCTCTACGCATGAGTAGGGCTATGCCTGTTTGTTGGTTTCGAGGGGAAAAGGCCTCCACTTCAGATTTTCATGCATAAGTTGCTCTATATGTGTGTAAGATTCTCGCCTCGGTGACACTTCATTATTTATGGTTGTGGAAGATAGCATCACTACAAGTTAATTTGGCAACTGTGAGCATAAGAGCCAAAGAAGTACATATTTTTACTGTTGTTAGCTGTTATTATCTCGTGGGATAGATGTACTTTGGGTACCGTTTTAAGGCCTGCCTAAATGTTAATTTCTACGTTTAACGTTCACATCAATATTCAAAATAACCTAGTGAGGGAGGGGAGAAAAATAATAAAGTAGAGGATCAAAAATTTATAAATAACACACTGTGTAGTGTATACTAGTGGAAAATCACTATTTCAATCAACAATTTCACACAATGAATACACTTGTTAATATTCAAAGTCAAAAGTAAATTAGAGAGACCCAAATGTTAGTGACCGCAAAAGTAGTAGTACAAAAGGTAGATACATTGTAGAATTGTGATTTTCACGTCCAAGTATAATATTCTCGTTTCCCAGATAAAGAGATTGTCCCCCCCCCTTCATATTGGGTTTTGGTATCTTATCTTGTAAATACACTCGTGCAGTGTTGGGGTGAGCCAGTGGTAGTGGCTTGCGATAACATCTTTTACTTTTGAAATCTGGATTTTGGTTGTTGTTTTTTTTTAAACAGCAGGTCCTCAGTATTACCTTCCTCCTTGGCATACCAGCTAGATACTTACATGTTTAAAAATTGTGGTTATATGCAGAAAGTGTATTAAAATTAGATAGTTTAAATTTGTGATTTCAAGTATTGATACATCAAGGGGCACTGCATTGACAAAGTGCCTTATTTGTGGAATGTGAAACGAGGGACAGCTTGACTTCTCGGGGTAAGGTAAGATAGAATAAGATAGAGCTTTATTATAAGTCGGCAAGTCATATATAACAAGGTAACTATAAGTCTCCACTTTATACAGGTACAACATATAAGCAGCAAGCATGCATATGACAAAAATGGTCAAGCATATATTATAGTAACATAAAAGTTAAGAAATGAAAACAAGAGGTCTACTGGTAGAAATTTGTTTTTTATAAAAGTATATTTTATGGACAGTTAATAAAACATTGGCAAGATAAAAAACCAACAGGTTAATAATCCACACACACTATATGTAGCACCACACAAAGTGTACACCAGATATATATGAGATGTATGCACAGCAAATATAGAATCAAACATGCAACCAACACAGGTACACAACAAGCGATAACAAAATCACATATTCTAACTTCCAGTTAAACGTATCGAGAGAACCGGGGTCGAAAATAGCATGTTGCATATCTTAATGTCAAATATCTTGAGATATGAATCAAGAACCTATGAAAGCAATTTGGCCTTGTTTGAAAGGTTAGGATTTTGCTTGCATATTCATTAGTTATTGGGAACATTTTTTTGGAGGTGAGAGTGCGGGTCAATTTGTAGTTTTCATCCTTTTTGCAGAAATTTCCTCTCAGGATGCAGGTGCTTCCCACAATCTCGACCCATTTCCAGGCAGCAGCACAATGATCATGGACCTATAATCTTTTTTTCTATTTCAATACTAATAAAGACATTATTTACTGAAATTGGTATGCCATTACCAATAATTGATCATTAAAAGGTGTTTTCCCTCTAACAGTGAATTTTCATCCATTTCTCGGTAGTCTAGACCGGCAATGTGTGAAACCTTAGCGAGTGCATGGCTAGCATTCTGAGTACTTGACTATTGGTAGTGGTGTGAAGCTTTTATTGCTAATAAGGTATTGAAACTTTGAAAACATGTAGGAGAGCAGAGGATTGCTTGTTGATATTCGGGCTCTGTTTGGGAAAAGAGTGAGAAAAAGCGGAAAATCAACGTGCTATGTCTTTTGCTTTTAACTAGCGTTCACAGAAACTTTTTTAAAAATATGTTTATCGTGTCTTGTCATTTTTAAGTGGTCGAGTCTTTCACGTGCACGTCAGTGTGTTGCACAGTGTTAGTTTCCTGAGATTAGGTCATCTTTTCTATATTTTTTAAGAGTAGATCCACACTCAAGGATTCTAAGAAATTTATGTGTGCAACTTTAACACATTCTTAGTCTTTTCTACTGTCATTTATAGTTAAATCTAATTAATTTATAAAGAAAACGTGAATGTTGCACCCTATTATTTAGATGTCGGACACAAAGATTCACACACGTGTGGGTTTTATGCAATCAAGAAAAATCGAACATTTTGAATAATTGCGTAGAAAAGAATTGAATAAAATAAATAAAAATGCACAATATTATTTATAATTGTTATGCAGTCTTAGAAAAATTGCCTATTTGTAAATATGCATCAATTTAAGATATTAGAAATCAATGTAGACACACCTAAGATATGGGAATTGCCAACATAGGAGTTATTGCCCTTGACAATATTTTTCCTATAATTAATTAAATTATCTATGGGTAAAATAGCAATTTTTCAATCCATCAAAAGTTTACCAAATATTATTTATTATTATCCAGTGAATGATATCTTAGAAAAGATATATTCTCTATCATGTGCAAAGTTTAAATGAAATAAAGATTTTGAAAAACCTATGACATCACACTGAGGGTGGATTTCATCCTTAAGGATGGACTCTCTACAATTCTCGTCTATATATCTGACTTCCTTCGAAACTAAAGATGAAATTCACTATCAGGGTTATATGATCAATGTCATTCAAAATTAAAATGCCTAGGCCGACTAGCTTCAGTAAGTTACGCAAAGCTGCCCCTCTGAAACTGCAGAATCGCCGGGGTTCGATTCCAGGTATGGTTGATTTTTTCAAATTGCTTCTTCTACTTGAAACTGCAATCTTTTTGAACGAAATTTGATGAATTTGAATACTTTTCTTTTGCAAATATGCTTAACATATCCTTATTTTTCATCCACATCAAATTTCTCTGTGACGCACTGCCACCTAAATGTGGGTGGAAGCTGTAGGCACAGAATATGGGATAGCAGAATTTTTTATAAAATATATATATTGTATCACATTTAAAAAAAATGGAGCATTTGTTTGAATAAGGAAGAAACATAGCTGGATAAGTATTGTCGGGGGGGTATGCATATGTGTGTGTGTGTGTTGGGGGGGGGGGGGGGTATGCATTATGTGTGTGTGTGTGGAGGGGGGGGGTAGATTCATGACATTTAACAATTAGCTGGAAAAAAAGCAAGGGCCAAACATCTTGCATGTTTTTATAAACAATTGCGTCATTATATAGTATTTCAAGTGGACCGTGGCATCCACACTCCGGTTGGCTCTACGATAACCTGTAAACATCACACTGGGGGCCGACCCCTCAGCTAATTCACTTACTACCAGTGGTAAGCCCGTGTGAAGTGACATTGGAGGTTCAGAATATGACCATCCGGGTACCATTTTTCTTCATGTCTGTATTTCAATCTATTGACTTACCGATATCTTTTAAGAAGGCGATAAGTTTGAACAGTAGCAAGCGCATGAAGCGAGGACTTCGTGTTCTAGATCTCAGCATGAACCGCATCGAAAGGACAGTTCACAGGAAACCGTCGGTAATTTGGTCTGTAATAATGATATTAGGGTCTACTATACCACCGCCGCTAATTAAATAAACATTTTTAATAGGGTGGTTATTAGTATAGACCCTTAATATCATTATTTACAGACCAAATTACCGGCTCCTACTGTCTCGAGGGATTCTCTGAGAAACACACACACACACACAGGTCGCGTTTCAGAGAAAGCCGCGTATCCAGGAATTGAAGCAAAGTTTCACAGGTAGAGGGATTTATTCGCCAAATAGTGTATTGGCAGGGCGGTCAAAATTGACATTCCCAGCTGTTATTATAGCAGCTGTCGAGTCTCAAGTGGATGTTACGAATCGTATATCAGGCTTGCCGTAGGATTGAAACAAGTCCAGATTTCTGTAGTTTGTTTACGACTCTTTGGGTCACAAGAAGATACACATATTTCAGCTGCAATAGCAAAGTGACAAACACCAGTATGAAGACCCTAAAGAATATAATCCTCAAGGTATTGGTAATTTATATGGTCTTAGCTCTCAAGGTATTGGTAATTT
>CAJDSM010032876.1:3147-18171 GCA_903981925.1 Ostrea lurida
TACCGTATCTGTAATTTTTGTATTTCATACTCAATAATAAATCTGTGGCATTTTGACTCAATTTCAGTCAAATTGAATATACTTGCAAATTTTAGATTAATCATAATGTAATATAATTTAGAAATGTATATATAAATTTTATTCTAACTTTCAATATGAATGTTGTGCATGATATATCTATACATAATTTTCCAGGGACGATATTTGCTTACGGCCAAACTGGCACAGGGAAGACGTTCACAATGGAGGGGGTTAGATCTGTCCCAGAGTTGAGGGGAATCATCCCAAACTCCTTTGCGCATATATTTGGTCAGATAGCAAAAGCAGAGGGAGACGCCAGGCAAGTTTCATACAGAATAAATTTGAAATCCATGAGTGCAATCTTTGTCACTTAAGAAAATGTGGAATATACACTGTACTTAAAAGTATAGTTAAACTTAGGTATTTTGAACACTGATATCTCGAATAGCATGGTTATGTCAAAGTGATTCAGAAGTTCCAGCTACCTTTTTTCAAAGTATTCTTACCCTTGATATCTTGAATCCACGGACATCTTCATACCATATCGTCTAATATCATATCATACCATATCGCATAAGATCATACCATATAAGTTTTTTCTTGGTCCCATCAAGTTTGAGATAATGAGGTTCTCTGTACTTATAATATGAGTATTTATAACTCAGGTTTTTGGTGCGGGTGTCGTACCTGGAGATTTACAATGAGGAAGTTCGGGATCTGCTGGGTAAAGACCAAGAATCCAGACTAGAGGTGATTATTTGTCTGTAACCTTTATGTGAACTTAATTTACAGTAAGACAGTTTGAGATCTGTTTTTAGAAAAGATAAGTCATTCATATCAGTGATGATTGTGTATTTGTAATTTTTACTATTGAATGTACATGTGCATAGATGATATATAGAAATTCATGATCCAGTTGATCTGCATGATCCACTTAGTATTTTGAATCAGAGATGACTAAGATTTGGGATCTGTATTTTCTTTTTAAATCAGAGGTGACTGAGATTGCATGCATGGAGATATTAGTTGTTTTAATCAGAGGTTTGGGATCTTCACAGTTGTGGCTTGATATTCGCAGTATTGTATAATTATTACAGGTGAAAGAGAGACCTGATATTGGTGTATACGTGAAGGATTTGTCTGCGTTCAGCGTGAATAATGCTGATGACATGGACCGTATCATGAGCATTGGAAACAAAAACAGTCAGTATAAACAAAAGTTTTCTTAATATCAGGCTACCTTTAAAATATGAGATTATCATTTCTTGAAGGCAAAACAAAAGTTGTAGTCAAACTGTTTCAGTCAGTGAGCAAACAGACAATATTTTAAAGGTGACCTTAGAGTGAAAATTCATTTGGGAAGGAAGTCTTAGCTTCATTTTGTCTTTGTATGCATTCTGTTTTGTGTGTTTATACAGGACATGTTGGTTCCACGAACATGAATCTCCACAGTTCTCGGTCCCACGCTATCTTCACAGTCACTATAGAGTGTAGCGAGAAATATCCAGACGGTAAACAACACGTACGAGTCGGCAAGCTACACTTGGTCGACTTGGCGGTAAGCAAGGAAACATATTTTGCCCAACCTCTTTCAGGCTAGATATACATATGAATTTAAGATTGCAAGTTTTCCAAATTAACATAATATCCCATATGTGTACATTTACATACCGGGTGATAATATGATAGAAGATTTCAGAATTCATTAGCAAGTATATGTGTTCATTTATATATACATAAGTATTTCAGAATGAGTGCATTTAAATATTTGTGTGTTAGTATTTACATGGTTGCATTTCAATATTCATGTATTAGTATTGGATAGATTTTTCTGATTTACTTTGTGTAGTCGAATTTAATGGACATCAGCATTCACACTTGAGATGAAATGATTGACATACTGAAAGGCCATATACATGTAATGACCACTCGGAAATTTTGTCAGTGTTTATCAAACTTATGTTTAAAATCTTACTACTTGACATATTGTAGAACCTCATTATCTCGAACTCGATGGGACCATGAAAAAAGTTCAAGATATCAGTGCATGGATTCGAGATGTCAAGGGTAAAATTACAAAGAAAATGGGTGGTTGGGACCTCCAAATCAGTTCAACATATCCATGGTATTCGAGATATGGGTGTTCGAGATATCAAAGTTCAACTGTATATACTAGCTGTATTTTATACTTTGGAATCGCTTGATATACTTCTTACTGAGCTAACATACCTTACACAATGTCTATGCTACTTCTTTCGTTGGATTTAACAAATTATGCTCCATTCAAAGTGAACTAGACTGTCTCAGCACTACATTAGCCTCAATAATAATTTCTTACGATTGTAAACAAAAACTTGAAAAGTTTCACACTAAAATTTTAGGGATCAGAAAGACAGGCAAAGACAGGGGCCACCGGGCAGAGATTGATGGAGGCTACTAAAATTAACCTGTCCCTTTCCACTCTGGGTAACGTCATCTCTGCCCTAGTGGATGGAAAAAGTACTCACATTCCGTACAGAAACTCCAAGTTGACCAGACTGCTGCAGGACTCCCTGGGTGGGAACTCAAAGACGGCCATGGTAAAGTGTTCCTCTCTGAGTTCATCTTACAAAAGCTGATAATGGGAGATTCGTATAGTCTGATGTAATAGCGCGCAACATTTACAGGGTTTTTTTTTATGTACATAATTTGTGCTTATGCTCTGGAAATTGAAATTTAGATTGCCAACATTGGACCAGCAGATTACAATTACGACGAATCCATCAGTACTCTGCGCTATGCAAACAGGGCCAAGAACATTAAAAACAAAGCCAAGATCAATGAGGACCCCAAGGATGCCCTGTTAAGACAGTTCCAGAAGGAGATTGAGGAACTCAGAAAACAGCTGCAGGAAGGTCTGATTTAACAATGATTAAAATTTACATCACACACTTAGACACGCTGTCAGAATATGAAATGAGAATGTTGTTTGTTTGCTGATTTAGGTTCGGATTATGAGTCTGGGGACTCAGAGGAGGAGGAGAGTGAGGAAGAGGTGGGAGAAGACGGAGTGGTCAGGAGGGTCAAGAGGAAGAAGAAACGAGGTGAGACGAGATACTTAATACCAAGTTAGGTTGTCTGCTTCTCGTTAATCTCGTGCTTGTATAATCATCATATTCATGTAATGCAATTCACATCCTAAATATGCAAGTTTCGAGATGTTTGTGAGCTTTTTCCCCTTTGAGAACTGTCATACACAATAAAGTGCATAACAAATTTACTTAAGCATGGGATAGGACAAATGACCATCATTGCATAAGTGAATGTACCAATAAGTTTCTCATGCATAATTTTATCACCCAAATTTGATTGATTCACAAAGCAAGTGAGTATCAAGTATTCAGGGAGATAAGCAACACTTGAAATACTTATTATAACACATTATGTAGGGGTTATTTNAACAGTACAGTTGTGTGATAAAACACATTATGTAGGGGTTATTCTTGCTCATACATGTACATACCATATCTTTGATAGTACCTGCAAATGCATGTACGTCATTCTTTCTATATTTCCATTGTAGCTAAACATTTATTAGCAATGAGTTATATCTCCTACACAGAAGAGCTCTTATCTCAAAACTTGTGTATTAAAAGTATATTGACACATATACGAGTATATTAAAAGATCATTAATGTGTTCATTATCAGGGTTGGTTATATTTCCTGTGTAGAATCATTTTCCAAGCATCCAACAGATAGCTTAATGAAAAGTCAGGAATTTCTTAGGAATTTTATTGTCTAAAAATCATCTAAATGATATTTGCACTTAAGAATTATAGAATTACACAGGAAATATTTCCATGTGTTGTGTTTATAGTAAAATTATAGAATTGCATACAGTGTATATAGAATTTGTATTTTAGAAGTTATGTACGTATAGTATGTATGTTTATATATTCATATTCTTGCATTGCCAATATATCATTTATACATCTAAATGTATGTAAATCATGTTTGTGTCATCATATTTGTATTTCATGAAATGCAGGGAAAGGACAGAAAGGTAAATGATGGTTTGATGGTTCTGTTAACGAGCTTTCTAGTTAGCACACCGCACCTTCTGTTGTATAGACCCACTCTCTTTATGGCCACTCTTTCTCTGTGTCTGATTCAGTAGTTTACAATGATTCGATAATTTACAACACGCAGTGCCAACTTCTTTGCTCTTTTTGAAAATGAAATATGTATTGTATGTGGTTATCGGGTAGTACGCAAGATCGTAAATGTCCATTTCAGCTTGGTTTTAATTAGGGCTGCGTATCGGATGAAATTTTTGTATCGCGATATATTGCGATATTTTCAAATGTACTGCGATATGTATTGCAATATTTTCAAAGTAGAAAATCAACAACCTTTTCTCTTATTTCATTGACAATGAGACTGATTTCTATGCAGAATATATGAAAAATAAGAAACAAGATTTGGTTGCTTAACACCATTGCTCTATTGGAAGTAGAAAAACTATGCCTTAGTGTTTAGAACAATCACAGAAATGTTTCATCCTTATTAAACGTAACACTTAATGTGAGCAATCTCAAGCTGAACGTAAATCCCTAGCCTGAACATCATCGCTGATATACCGGTATTGAAAAAACGTATCGCGATACGATATTTTTTTATTAATGAATCGCAATATATCGGAATACCGGTATTATCGCACAGCCCTAGTTTTAATGACAAGAATTTGTATTGCTCATTGTAAGATATGTTGTCATAAAATTCAAAATCGTAAAATGGACATGGTTTTAGTAATGATGGTTAATCACTGATTGTGATTAATGGTAATACTTAACTATTATTCTCAAAATATACAAACATCCTTAAATGAAAGATTTCATTTAGAATTTTTTCCCATGACATGGAGTTAATTCATTTTAGAGTCAGCACACATGTTCATTTAATGTTAAACGTGAACCTGATCCATATATTTAGAAGGAATTTAAATTTCCATGCTATTACTCTTAGTTTTATCCAATGTGCATTGTACTTATATTGCAGATGAATGCAATTCTTAGGGCATTCTGTTTATGACAGTTCCACTATTAAACATGGTATTTATGATCTTGCGTATTAATGCACATTTTTAAAAATTCCAACAATTGGATAAAAATGATCAGAGATGATAATTAACATGTATGAAATGCATGTAAAATGACAGAGAAATATTATAATTTAGTATGAAATGTATGTACGTGTATAAAGTCAATACGTGGAACTGTTAAGAAGTGGGATAATTTTAAAAAGTGTAGAATACATTTACATCCAATTGCTTCCTTTTCTTTTTTTTTTTCCAATTTTGAAGTCTTGTTACAGTTATCCATTGTTTTTGGATTACTTTTTTCTCTCTAGCAAAAAAAAAAAAAAAAAAAAAATGAAAGTTTGTTTATGAAATTGTAGATGTACAGATATATATAGGGCCTATGTTCAATGATGGCCATGTCAGTCTCAGAAAATCAAACAATCTTTTGAAATTATTTTTATTAAGTACTGTAATTTCTATTCTGGATTATTCAGAATATAAAAAAAGATTCCTCTCTTGGAATAATTATGATGTTACAAAGTTGTTGAAGTTTTGCTTTTTTTTTTTTTGATTATGAGAACTTGAAATATTAAGAGAACTTTTCCAGCAGCCATTCAAAGAGGAATTATGGGCCATGTGTTAATGTTTCAGCAATAACTAAATTGTTTTAATTACTACATTAAAATCTTAAGGAACAATATAATGTCAATTTTATTGTGTCGCCTGTCTGCGTTAGCGGAGGCGACGTATAGGGATCACTTTAGTCGTCTGGCGTTGGTGTCGGCGTCACAAAATTTTCTGTCACATTTTTCTCAGGAACCACACAGACCAGCTTCCTGATATTTGGCACAGAGCATCAGTATGGAGATCTGTATCGTGTAGCGCAGTTTCCAATCTGCCGCATGTCAACTTCCTGTTTAACGCGACTTAGAATATTTTTAACATGGACAATTTTCTGTCACATTTTTCTCAGAAACCATATAAACCAGCTTTCTGATATTTGGCACAGAACATCAGTATGGACAACTGTATCGTGTAACGCAGTTTCCAATCTGCAACATCTCCACTTCCTGTTTAACACAACTTAGCATATTTTTAACATAGACACATTTCTGTGACATTTTTCTCAGGAACCACACAGACCAGCTTCCTGATATTTGGCACAGAGCATCAGTATGGAGATCTGTATCGTGTAGCGCAGTTTCCAATCTGCCGCATGTCAACTTCCTGTTTAACGCGACTTAGAATATTTTTAACATGGACAATTTTCTGTCACATTTTTCTCAGGAACTACACAGAAAATTTAAATTATTTATTTTTGCCATGTCAGATGATACTTTAAATGATGAAGTAATTTTTCAAATGAAATTAGAAGTAGGCAGGCGACACATGTCTTCCCTGGAAGACTTACCACTAAGTTAAATGAGATTGATGCATTTCTAAGGGAATTTCATGTGTTAGTAAATATCATGGATTAAATAATTCATAATTCACCACTATAAGTATAATTAAATTTGTATGTACATGTATCTCACTTTATGTAACAAACTTTATACAAACATTTAATGTTGTTTTAAATCACCGTCAGAATTAGGGCTAAATTACAATTTTCAAGAACCCAGTTGTGTGTTCTATATTTGTATACACAGATTTAAAAATTGGTAAGCAGAATGATGAATGTATTATTTTCTTAATGCCTATATCTAAAGTGAAATTTAAAGTATCGTATTGTAAGTACAGTGTATCACTAATTGATACAGTACTGTGGTTTTTAAAAGATTTCTATTAATTAAAAAAAACAACCAAACTGATAGTAAGTGATTATCACCATTAACGTGTTTAATTTTGTCTTTAATGTTTGGATTCTCAGACCTTTTAGAAATTGGTAAGTTTAGCAGCAAAGCCTTTATATGCCTTATATTGCTGAACAGTGACATGCAAATTATGGATATATTGATTAAAGCTTATGGTTTCATTCGGTTCGTTAGAGGAATGGTTTTGATTTGGTTCGTTAGAGGAATGGTTTTCATTCGGTTTCGTTAGAGGAAGTTTTTGATTTGGTTCGTTAGAGGAATGCTCCAGGCATGTGCAGTTTTCATTCTCTTTGTTTTACATACATTGAATATGCCTGGATGCCTGTCTTAGTTATTTTTATGCTCCCCGAAAAATTCGGGTAGCATATAGCGCCGTCGTGTCCACCCTCCGTCCGTCTGTCCGGGCTCTATCTCCCAAACTTTTCATCATAAATTGATACAATTTACCACAAATGTTCCTTGTGACAAGGGCTTGTGATCCAAGGCTTTCAAGGTCATTTTGAAAAGGTCAGGTCACTCAGAAATTATAAATATTCCTTATTTCAACAGTTTTTAACATATAAGTTCACTCCTCCTAACCCTTTCATCATAGATTCATCATAATGATCTCAGATATTCTTTGGGACTTGATACTTTGGATCAAGGTCATTTTCAAAGGTCAAGGTCACTCAAAGCATATACCATATATAGGGGAAAAGTGCCTTATTTTAACAGTTTTGAACAAGTATTGAAGATGTATCCCACAAATGATTAATAGGCAAATGGGTTTCAGGTAAAAGTTACTCAAGGTCATTTTTGAAAGGTCAAGGTCACTGAGAACATGTATAAAATACAATGAAAAAGTTCCTTATTTTTTAACAGTTTTTGAACAAGTATTAATCGTATATCACTTAAAAATTACTTTTAGTCAAAGGTGACTTAAGGCCATTTTGTGAAGGTCAAGGTCACTTAAAATACATATCTTGTATATGGAAATAAACTTCGTTTCAACAATATTTGAACAGTTATTAAGTATTTCATTGGTTAGATGCAATTCGGGGAGCATATTCATCAGTTTTACTGATATTCTTGTTGTTGATTATTTATTAGTACATAATATACATATAGATAAGAACATGCTTACATGGGTACACATGTACCTAAAATTATTTTTAAACAGTTACTTGCATCCAGTTATAACAAAGAGTTTCAAGATGTTGGTTTTTTTTAGCATTTTAGTTAAATGTACAAGATATTGCTTGATATTGTTTTAATTATATACCCATCAATAATCTGAGTTTCAGTGCTGTAAGGTTCACAGTGTGATCCAACTTTACGGATCACCATACTGTGGTTTTCTGAATCCGTATCACCACTCTCTGAAACTGATGACAATACATTGCATCAACGTAACATATTTTGTTGAAAATATTGACCATGTCTCAAACAAAACTGTGCACACACAAAAAAATTTCATTATATGTTTATGTTTTTGTTTATATGAAATACATTTATTACCTTATAAACATGGATTAAAAATTACACAAGGGGGTATCTTAACTTTAGTAACTTGATCCGGAAAGTCAAATCACATTGTGTTGATAGGAGCAGATCATCAGATCAAACTCAATGCTTCATGTTTTATTTGATCTGATGATCTGCACCTGTTGACTTGATGTGATCCAACTCTTCAGATCATGTTACTGTAGTACAGTTTTCCCCCCATAAATCTTCGATCATGTTTAAACTTTAAAATGTTTAGTGCATCTTTAATTCTGTTGTCTCCCCCGCCCCCTCCACCCACCCTTCCCCCTTCAAGGGAGACATTGTTTTTGTCATTGTGTCCATCTTTCCCAATGTTTGTAAACAAAATTTCCTCAACAGACCCAAGGGTACATGTAGTTGTGAAAGACTGGATTTCTTTTTATTGATATTCTATCCAACAAAGTTAGGGGGTTATACTGGAATAAGGTTGCCCGTCTTTCCATCAATGTATAGGTTTCTGGACTGGAAGTGGTCTCCCTTTCACCTGGAGTTGCCATGCTTCACAGACTTTTCATTTAATGAAGATCTTTAATGATTTTTGGGTCAAAAGGTTGAAGGTCAAGCAGTCTGGATTCTGATATAGAAAAACAGTTTCCATGACTTCTGCGATATCCTGGGTTTACAAAACTTCCAAGTACTAAGTGGAATTGTGCAAGACACTATGTTTAGTACATGACATCAGTCTTTTTAATTTCCTGTCATATAAATTGCACTTTCAATTGTTATTTTGGCAAACGAGGGGGGGGGGGTGTTCTTGCTATGTTTAAATTAGATTGTCATGAAGGGCTTGGTAGTGCACAGAGGAGGATAGGGGGATATTTATTTTATTCGCAAAAAAACTCCACTAGGTGAATGATTTTTTCATCTTAATAGAAAGGAAATTGATATACATGTATCAGTGCTTTGAATAGTTTAGAAATACCATTTGATATTTTATGATGGTTACATTAATTTTGTTTTGAGATCTAAGTTGGAAAATGACCAAAATTACACTGAACCATATATGGACATAAATTATGTACATGCACTAGCTGCTTCAATCTAAATCTGTTTAATATACTTTATTTATTTCTCAAGACTTATGCTATGGCACAAGCAAGAATTAGTATTTATGACTAATTATTTCATCCTGTAACAAATAAAAAAAAACTTTCTAAAGGTTTACAAATGCATATGCAGTTGGACTTAAATTAAGGTCTGATTTAAAGATTGATATTTTTTACTTGTTCAGAACGGAAACACATTTCCAAAGAAAAAATGGCAGAAATCCAGAGTAAAATTGAGGCAGATCGGAAAATTCTGGAATCGAAAAAGGACATGGCTGAGGAGGAAAGAAACAAGGTGAAAGAGGACCTGGAGGAGAAAGAGATGGAGCTCAAGAAATTCCAGTAAGTTATTGAGATAGTAGATTTTCCAGTAGGTTATTGAAGATTGTAGAAATTCCAGCAGGTTACCGATCGAGTTACCCTGTTAAGAAATTATTTATTGATAATTGTAGAATAAATATTGAGTACAAGAAATTCCAGAAGGTTACTGTAAAGAAATTGTTCATTGATTATAAATGAAATATTGAGTACAAAATAATGTTAAGAGAAGATGTAATCATTAAGCAGGCCAGGAGTTGTGTTCAATGACTAGGTCTCCCCCCCCCCACCCCGCACACACACACACACACACATATACATTGAAATTGCTTCCTGAACAATTATCTAGAAATTACCACTGTGTAAATACGCATGTATTTGTGAGTTAAAAGAATATGTGTGAAAAAAAAATAGAATAAAGCTATGATTTTCAATACCCAAGTGTTGAGAATCATATGTACCTGTACAGTATGATGCATATTAATTTCTAAATAAATATATTTTAGAGAAGAACAGGATCAGTTGTCCAATAAACTGGTTGCACTCGAGAAGAAAATCATCGTGGGAGGAGAAAATCTGTTGGAGAAAGCAGAGGAGCAGGAACGCCTTCTGGAGGAGTCGGCTAAAGAGTTGGAGAACAGGAAGGCCAAGGAAGAGGAGCTCCGAAAGGCCCTCCTGGAGAAAGAGGTACCCACCGTGATTTGGGTTCTTCTCTGAATGGGATTATGTAATAGTAACATGGTTTTAAGAGTTTAAAATTTAAATCCTGAATGACCTGTGTTTTATGAGTTCTAACAGCTCTTGTGTGTTAAGATGGTGATTTGCATTGCCTGTTAAACTTACAGCAAGAACAAGTTGACATTGAAGAAAAGTACAGCTCACTACAGGAAGAAATCCAAGGCAAGACCAAAAAGCTGAAGAAGGTGTGGACAATGCTGATGCAGGCAAAGTCTGAGGTGGCGTTCAGTGTTCTGAAGTCATGTGCTATTGATATCTAGTCTGAGGTGGGTTCAGTGTGCTGTAGGAAGTCAGTGCTATTGATATCTAGACTGAGGTGGGTTCAGTGTGCTGTAGGAAGTCATGTGCTATTAATATCTTGTCTGGGATGGGCTTTTTATACTGTAGGAAGTCATTTTGTTTGATCTGGGTTTGATGTACTGTAGGATGCCATTTTATTTGAGGTGGGTTCAGTTTACTTATTAGGATGTACTTTTATTTGCAGTGGGTTCAGTATATTGTAGGAAGTTATTTTGTCTGAGGTGGGTTTGGTTTACTGAAGTCATGTTTTAGAATATGCTCTCTCCAAGTATTCAAGATGGGAATCTTTAATGTACCTTCAGATAGCTGATCTACAACAAGAGCACCAGAGAGAAATGGAGGGTTTGTTAGAAAATGTCCGGCAACTGAGCCGTGAGCTTAAGCTACAGATGACGATCATCGACAACTTCATCCCACCCGAGTACCAGGTATTGGCAAATTCTTTACAGATGGATAANACTTCATCCCACCCGAGTACCAGGTATTGGCCAGTTCTTTACAGATAGATACCGTATAAGCAGAATTTTTAGCGAGGATTTGATTTTGGCATTAGCGAGGTAGTTGAGATTGCTAACATTGAAAATCGCTAACAATTTATTCCATATTTTATGTAATAGCAGTGCTTACTCTATAGCATGGGATATCATGCATCCCTGCTAAATGTTATACATGCAAATCCTCCCCCTAAAAATTGCCTTTTTATGGGCTTAATCGTTGAATTGTATCGTACTTTTTGAAATCTGGATTTATAGTCTGCATATATTTGAATTTTACCATACAATGAACAATCTTTTTTTATAGTGCTTTATTAAAATGGTGGGTTATAACACTATGTAAAGGTAAAAATTAACAGAGACTGTTAAAAATGCAGGGAGTCATGACAGATGTTTTAACATATTAAAATAACACCAACATTTTTATGCAAAATGTTTAAATTTGCAGACCAACCAACTCCAATTTGGATGAGAGCAAATATAGATATGAGGTCTTGTTGTTATCTTTTAATATTTACCACTGAGTGTCCATAGCTTGATGTGCATAGCAAACTGCAAACTAGAATTACTCCCAAAAGTTCAGATTGGGAATGATGGAAAATCATACAAAATATGGCTAAAAAGCAAGACAGAGAAATACACAGTCCTAGCGTCTTACAGGATTGTGATCAAATGCTTAGAAACGAACTTTCTGTACAATACACTGTAAGTTTAATTCTACATTTCTGTTTGGTTAGGACATGATAGAGCAGAATGTGACGTGGAATGATGACATTGGGGAGTGGCAGCTGCGATGTGTTGCGTACTCCGGAAATAATATGAGGAAACAGTGCACCGCAACCAGACAAGGAAAAAAGAAAAGGTAGGGTTCCCACAACCAGACAAGGAAAAAGAAAAAGTAGGGTCTGTCACAACCAGACAAGGAAAGGTAGGATACTAAGACCAGAAAAGAAAAGTTAGAGGTCTGCTCACAACCAGACAAAGAAAAAAGGAAAAAGTAGGCGGCTGTCACAACCAGACAAGGAAAAGGTAGGGATACTAAGACCAGAAAAAGAAAAGGTAGAGGTCTGTCACAACCAGACAAGAAAAAAGGAAAGGTAGAGGGTCTGTCACAACCAGACAAGGAAAAAAAAAGGTAGGGGTCTGTCACAACCAGATAAGGAAAAAGAAAAGGAGGGTCTGTCACAAACCAGACAAGGAAAAGAAAAAGGTAACGGGTCTGTCACAACCAGACAAGGAAAAAGGAAAGGTAGGGTTCTTTCACTGTGTACCACAACCAGACAAGGAAATTGGATGGACATGCAGATGTAATTGTACCATAGTATATCCCATCTAAAGACAGGGGTAAAAAAATTGTAGCAGGTGATATTAGAGTACAGAATCTATGTCACAAGGACATACTAGACCTCCTCTGATGAAACACGTGTGCGATTGCTGGGTAGAAAAATTTGGTAAACGCACCTCGCCAGTACACCTGCTAAATGAGCTGAAGATTTTTTCTCTTCAATGGTAATCACTTCTTTTTCTCCACATTTTTCAGTCTACTGCACCGGACCTGAGCAATATCTACCTAGCTTACACTGCAGAGACAGCAGAAAAGGCCATGGAGAAAGCCTTGCGGCCAAAGTCGTCCAAATCAGCTCGGCCGAAGTCCAGTCGACCGAAGTCCAGCAGGCCAAAGAGTTCCAAAAAGTCAGTCTTCTGTTTATCTCAGTTTTGCTACTGTTGGATAGGTAATAGGGGGAGGACATTTTAAAAGAACTTATGTCCGATTCTATTCAGTATTGTTAATGTTACATTGCAATAAAAAATGTTCAAATTGGCCATCTTTGATGAATTATAATGAATAATCTTTTAAGTTCTTCAAACTTTTTCTCTGTACATGTACATTGAAACTTGTCATATACATGTACATGGTGTGGTGGATTACGGGGAGTAAAAAAATAATAATAAAAAAAAATAATAACAATGTAATTTTACATGTATTGCGCAATCTGATTGACTTTATCATTATTTATATCAGTCTATATGAAGTCCTAGGAATGATGTATGGCTGTTCTGTTTTTAGCTCACCTGAACTGAAGGTTCACGGTTCAAGTGAGCTATTCGGAATCGCCTTTGTCCGTCCATTTAACTTTCACATCTTTTGGACTTCTCTCAAGAAACTGCTTGGCTAAATCAAACCAACCTAGGTACAAATCATTCTTGGTGAAGGTAATTCCAAGTTTGTTTCAAATGAAGACCAGGCCCCCATCAAAGGGGATAATCACGAAAATGCAAAAAAATAAGGTCGGTCTCATTTAAAAATCCCTTCTTCTCAGAACCACTGGGCCAGAAAGCTCTGAAATATAGTGAGATTCAAGTCTGTTCAAATTATGACCCCCGGGGGTACGGATGGGGCCCCATAGGGGATCAACTTTTACATATATTTATCTAAGAAAAATCTTCCTTCTCTAAGAACCATCTGAGCCAGAAAGCTGAAAAAATTTATATGAAAAGCTTCCTGAAATTAGTGACGGTTTTCAAGTTTATTCATATCATGACCCCCGGTGACGATGGGCCCCAATAGGGGATCAAGTTTTACGATATGATTATATGCAGAAAATCTTTTTAAAAAATCTTCTTCTCACAGACCACTGGGCCAGAAAAAGGCTAAAATTTATAGAGCTTCCTGATATAGTGGAGATTTCAAGTTAGTTCAAACCAATGACCCCCCGGGGTACATGGGCCCCAAATGAGGGGATCCAACTATACATATATTATATAAGAAAAATCTTTAAAAACTCTCTTCTCAGGAGCCACTGGGCCAAAAAAGCTGAAAATTTTTATATAGGGAAAATTCTTTTAAATCTTCTTCAATTGAACCAGACGAATGGATATTTTACCTGAAAGCTTCCCCTCATATGAGAGATTTCAAGTTTGTGTAAGATAATGCCCCTCCGAGGGTGGATGGGGGGACCACAGATTAGGGTTAATACCAGATGCTACTGACTGCTTCTTCTTAGTGAAGCAGTGCTCAAGGTGAGCTGATGTGCCCCATGGGTCCCTTGTTATTTTGTTGCTATGCAGATATTGGTCTGTGTCTATAAAATTCATATTTTTTCTGTCTTTGTGTTGTGTCTATAGGGGGGGTGTTGCTTAGAAATTATCTAGGGCATCAATAACATGAACGGTATTTACCCATATTTATAGGAATGGAAATTTTTCATTTTCATAATGAATAGAGTAAGATGGGACAGGGTTTAAGTTTACAACATCGATAAAATTCTGTTCAAAAAAGAATGTTTAGATCCTATAATAAATCTGCATCATGGTTTATGATGTGTAAACCCCTGCCCTCGGCTTACTTTATTTATTATTACCATAAAATGATGGAAATCATCCCTTTCGCTTCCTTGATTATTGGATGGAATGTAATCATTCTAAGTTCTGGAATTGACATTGAAGAGAAAATTAATCAATTAGGATTCTAAATTTATTTTTTAGGATTAATGAAAAAAAAAAAATAAATACAAAGAAAAAAATAAATAAAAGATCCTGGTAGTTGGGAATTGTGGAAATGGGGGAGGGGGGTGTGTGAAGGGAAGGCCTGGGGGGGGGTGTGGTGGAGGCTTGGTATGGGGAGGGCGGGGGGTTGGAGGGGTCGGGGTGGGAGGTGGGATTGTCATCGGATTGGTGGGGGGGGGGGAAATAAGATTTTGGCATTCC
>CAJDSM010032877.1:4598-29210 GCA_903981925.1 Ostrea lurida
CCTTTGCTGAGAGTTTCACGTCTCCCTTTAAATGTACATACCGACGATGTGGTCAGCAAGCAACAGTACTAAAGCTTTTTATTTGTCGACTTAGATATAGACAACCACACAGAGGTATCCATAGTAATTGCCTCGCCTTCTTTGATATCGCGCTTGGCTGTAATACATATAATATGCGAAATGTCACATCCTATTGTTCTCCTGTTATAAATATATCTATAGACTAGATAGCAAGTCTTGACCTTACTTTCTATGTTTATCGTCCAGCATCTTGTTATATCGATTACCCATTACTCTACTACCCATCACAGTATTAAATAAGTATATTCACAGCCTAGACTCGAAATTATGAACACTGTTCTTACATTTTTCCTGTCTAAACACCATAACAATATTTGCGAAAGTCCAATTCTTCATCTTAAATAATTTATATTACACATCCTAAATACTGCAATGTTATTCAATAGATAATAGATTATTTATAAATAAATAAAATATCTCTTGAGCTCCCTTACTCTCTGGCAGAATAATAAATTTGTAGGAATAAGTAAATTTCTTAATATTACTGTCAAATGGATTGCTTAGTTAGTATAGTAGTCATATATATAATGTTTATCCACTCATCTTGGATTCTGCAATAAAGCTGCTCCTGTAGTCCGGCTCTTGGTCACTGCCTATCTTATCCATAAGTTGTTACACTTTATCTGAACAAATGAATCACTCTTCACAATTCACGCTGACAATTAGTGCTGATTGCAGTTGTTCCACACTGTTAGTTTGATGATTGACATCTTGCGTTCTTAAGTCTCGTTCTATTATATCAAGGTCTACTTCCATAAACTCTTCCATCACTCATGTGAGATTGTCTAGAAATCAGCGCACATCTCTGGCTAGGGTGGCCATTCCTCGATCAAATGGCATGTTGTGGTCAGATTTCCTACCTGTTTCATCACTACCGATATAGACATGTTGACATGAGCGACCATTCATTCTAGAGAAATTGATAAGTATATTTCGCATCTATTCTTACTAGTTAGAAGATGTGACACAGAAGTGAACTAACGGACAGTTAGTATACTAAGAAAACATGATACCAGAATTTAGCCATACACACTTGTGATCGAAGGTATGCCATTTTGAGAGGGGGGGGGGGGGGGGGGGGGGGGGGGGAGGCGGGGGGGGGGGGGTGTGGGGGAGAAGGGGGGGAGAGGAGGCGGGGGGAGGGCGAGGGAGGGGGGTGTGGTGGGTATCGGGGGAGGTCGGGGGGGGGTAGAGGCGCGGGGGGGTTGGAGGAGGAGGGGCGGAGGTGAGGGCGCGAGGTGGGGGGGGGGGGGGAGGGGGAGAGGTGGTCGTGAGGGGAGGGGTGGTGGAGCGGGGAGATGCGTAGAGGGGGGGGGGGGGGGGGAGGGGGGTAGGGGAGGTGCGTTAAAATTAAGAGTGCCACGCTATAAAAACACCAGTATAACTCTGTAATTGATTACAATTGCGATCCACCACACGCATAGTACACAACCACCACCACCAAATTTCACACTACGATGCTGTACAACACAACGTTTTTATTGCTATGCTTCATGGGCTAATTTCCGTGCCATCATAACACACACACACTTGCACATCATTTTTGAAAGAGAGTGAAATCTTCTTAATATACAAATCTTCACCTAAATAGCCTACACACTAGACCTCTAAGAGGATCCATCACACATTCTAGTATATCCTAAATTTGCATGATAGCCAGTGCGAATTGTTATATCTTTTCTACCAGAGCTGCGATCTGCTGTTATACTCAAGTTACATTTATTCCAAAGGCCCACATGTGCAGCCTAGTGACCATGTCCTCGTTTTATGTCGTTCTTACGTACAGTGCTTGAATTTTGATGCTTGAAACGCCATTTTGTATACATCCATTTCTTAATTGTGGGACTGTCTCTCTTCTATTCTGCAGCGATTGTCGAACAAGTAACCTGTCCTCCTGTTTGTAGACATCCTTTGGGCGCCCTGGTCGTTCAGCTTCTGTGTAGGATCCTGTCGTTGTGGTCTTTGGAATTATTGTTCGTTAATCCGTCTTTCCTGCATAAAAGTTATAGTGTTTGACTCTTCAAACTTTAACTTCTATTGAAATTTTATGTTGGAATAATAATACATAAGATAATGAAATTAGAAAGCTGCGCCTCTACCTTGAAACTAATAAGTTATTTTCTTCTAGTCTTCACTGCAGCAATACAACCTCTCGAATAGATCTCGTTAGATAATTTACTTGCTTTGGTGAGCATTGTCATAGATCTACCTGCGCTCTTCTAACCCAGTGTGATCAGTAATCGCTCCGCAGTCACTTCTCTCCAAATGAATACCGATCTGTATTCATGTGTGAAATTATACCATCTAAATCAAAACACCATAATTGGATAGCGTGCTTATTCAGAATTTATAAATTAAATCAGATAATTATTTATCATATTTTTCTTAATTTATTAATGAACGTACACAATTTATTAGCGTATTTTCAGAAAGCCATTCATTATTAAATAACATGTTTTTGAATCATCTTGTTCGTGTCAATTCTATTTATTGTTATATCATTAATTCACAATGTATTGCACCAATTAATCCACAGTAAAGTTTATCTTTCGAGCCCAGGAAGATGTGCTGCCTTATACACATTGTTTATTCTACTCTATAATTGCTAACTCCGTAAAAGACTAGGGATGGAACTTTGACCGCCTTAAACCTATACTCTTCCAAACTGCTAGTCTCTTTGTGAGCAAAGCCATTATTATCATATCTCCCTTGTCTGCGATTAAATAAGAACGCATCTTCGGCTTCGCTTATCAAGCTTAATGTGCATTCTTAGGTGACACTCACGTTCACAAACATAATAACGACTCAGTACAAAATAAAGTAGAATTATCACATTGTTTGAGGACTAAATATCGTCTTTAATCTCCACACTGAATTTTAATTGCCTGCACTATGACTTTTACAGTTCTAGATGAATAATGAAATCTCCAAAATAAAACGATCACTATTTTTCGTCGCGTTCAAATTCTGACCCTATTTGCTGTCACTAATTTATGTACCTCCCCGTAAATTTGAAGAGTTCCTTAATTATCTATTTTGTAATAGAGAGGTTAATTGCAAATGCTTATATCTATTAATTAGTGTTATATGATTGGTTTTTAGTTTTACGAATGTAAATCAAACTTATATGTAAGTTCTGTTATGTTGTAGTTCAGTTGTCATCTCTAAGTGTCACATCTCTTCACTATCTAGCCGTAGCCGAAAGCCCGACTTAACTCTCCCCAAGACACCAGGACCTTCACTCGAAGGACTGATATTCATTCGAGTTATTTAAGAGAGGACGCGTCAAGTACCAATGAGACGGAAGCTGACAACTCTACAACGAGATAGAACGCGCGCTCTCTCTCTGCGAACTCGTAACTAAACTGAGGAGTGCAACAACCACCGACCAGCGCTGTTCCCTCTTCCGTTTGAATAGTCATGAGTATCTAAAATAGGCAGAAAGGACAAAGCCCATGTATTGACCAACCTAGATATATCATATGTTTTCAACTTCTCATAACCATTCAAAAAATACCAAATTCATCATCCAATTTAACCATTCCTCACTGTCAATTCTAGTCCATTAGTTCTCAATTCTCCCTGCACATAAACGAATTCTCTCTGACAATAGATAGAATAATAGACCAAAAATCTCTCCATTTATCACCTAGAATAAGTATAGAGTGTGTTATATCTCCGCAGTTGACTTGATAACGCTATATTGAGCATAGCTATGCGTATTGCGGACTTGTTATTAATTGCGCACGCAGCATACCTATATATACTAAAAATATTGATGCTTGAGGGTCTCATAAAAACGTAATTCTTCTTGATATTAAAGTCATTTCATTTAGCTAAGACATTTCCTACGCGTACGTATATTATGATTCTTTAGTATTTGCGTATTAGCAAATTACTATAAGTATCATGTTGACTTCGCACTTCTTGCTTCTCTATAGCCCTTATAAGCTTAATGAAACACTGTCATAATTAATCCGTATAGTACTATTGCACTCAAGAGAGTAACCTACTTACGTATTACTATAATATATTCGTACATAAAGGGCTCCGGCGGGTAGTTGCAACCGGTCTTAGCAGTTAGTGAAATGCTATACATCGTCATATTGGTCACCTGAATCACCCTACCATTCGTCTCTATATGTCGGTATGGTCGTGGTCTCGCCCATCTAGCATCTCGAATATTTTCGTATAATAGTTTTCTTGAGAGGTTATGAGTTAACACGTTATGACAGGGCACAACTGTCTATTCTTCGCCTATACGTTGCTTGATAAAATTTATTGGATTTGATCCTGTATTTATGTATTTGATTTTAATCTTCATTCTCCACCTGAATAGATATTATTATTTCACTTCTATAGAGCTATTCGTTCTGACGAGATATGCTGGTTGATTAGGGTTTTCTTTGTTAATATAGCGTCTGTGCATCTTTCTTATTGTCCGAATTCTAAGATATTGAGGGGATCTTTGTTTTTGTTTTTGTTCGTGGACAACTTTACTCTGTTTTTCGTTTGTCTCTTGTTTGACTATTTTTTTGGTCTGGGTTACCTTTGTTTTTAAAAATGTACATGGTTTCTTTTGTCAGGCGGATGTCTCCCTTTCCGCATCTATGTCCATACTTATAGTAACCGGAACTACAATGAAGAAATCACAAAGAAGGACGAATAGACTGCGGAGACCATATCTAAACCCGGAAATACCGAAACCACGGATCTCTGTTTGGTTAAGAAATCTCAATAGATATCGTAATCTCAAAAAAGAACACAAAACCCTTTGTTAAAATTTTTTATATAATGGACAATATGGACACAATATATATGATACAATTACGTTTTTCTCACCACCCGATATTATTTTGAGCATGAAATGAAACTAAATCAATGAATTATTAATTGCCATAAATATAATATATAGCGTAAGCTGTTATAACCATGCTTTTATTACATTCTAATAACACATATCGAGGGATAAACTAGGTGAAACTTCTCTGAATGATGCGACAAGACAACAGTACCGATAAACCGATCGCCTGTCACATCTGTTCTTATAGGATCTTGAATTGATTTCTCGTTTATATCTGTTTATCAGTTTCACAGTACATGACGACGCTTCGCCTGTAGATATTACAGTCTTATCACATGTCTAATCTCACAAGTTCGACGAATTTGAGATCAAGTCTGGATTACCACAATACCACCACGGATTACACTAAAACGTCTCTCTTTCCTCAAGTGGAGATAAGAAAATTACAAATGTAAGAAAGTAGTCGCCCACTACTGTCATCTATAGTGTTCAATGCAGATCTCGAACGTAGACGAGATTACTTGTTGTCTTTGAAAACGACGTTTAATCTTGCAAGTCATACGGTGCAAACACAATTTCACAAACTTGGATCTAACCAGACAAAAATTTTGAAAATGACAAGATAGTTCGAAATTGCTCTAACGCCATACTTAATTAAATATCTTGAGGTTTGATTGTCAAATATATTATATTCTTGTGTTACTGAAATCTTCGAAGTAATTAACCTCTCTCACTAACGTATATCATTGGTAATGCGCCTTCGCTTATGTATTGAATCTCCAGACATCTGTCTGACATACGTAGTCATTTCTATCTTGCCTATAAATTGAACCATAGAACACTATAAAAGAGCGAAGTAAGTCCTCCAAAAATCCATTGTCTCCGACATAGTTAGATAACTTCATCGGAAATCGCCAATGAAACTCTCGTGTTGATGTTAACAGAAAAACATCAAAACTGATCGAGCTGCCGACAGGTCTGTCTTAACATATCAGAAAAATATGCCTCAGCTCAGTCGATCTACAAGGATCGTCGATAACATCGAACACAGATACCGCACACAAAATTACAATCCCAGTTGACTCGAATTAAGTGGATACGCATACTGGCTAATTCTTGTCGTGTCAAGAATCGCACGTACGTGTTCGTAAAGCGGTAATTGCGCAAGAGCGCCATGCGATTTAAGTGCAGATTAAAACTAAGAAACATATATACCTCTATTTTACTTGGCTGTTTGTAAATGTACTACACACAAAAGGTATACCCCACGGCCACACTCTAAGCTTATTATCTTTAATTCGTACTTCATATAGAAGATCACAATGATAGTCTTGTTACTTCAAAGAAATCTATGGGGCCCGGATTCACAAAAAGTCAGATGGTTTTAATTAAACTTATAAGTAATTTGGCCTTAGTAGACATACAATGGTATAATTACTCAGTAGATTTATGTAATGATAAAGTTGGCAACACAATTTTTCAGATGGTGTTATTATTCACCACTCATTCATTGTCCAAGCATAATGACTACATCCATCCCGTCTCCCTCCCACCGAATAATTCCTTAATGACCGTATTGAGGTGTCCAATGGTCTTACTTACTAGGTACACTATTATATCGAGATCAGTACATATTAAATATTGTTCACTGAATGTATGTCTCTAATTGTCCATATTACCACTATTTAATGATAAACCAATTGATTATTGATTTGATTCCTTTGTGGGGCAATCCGGCGCTTAGCATACTACAGGCACGCCTACACTTAACAAGAATCACATACCACTCCTTTTCTTGAACGGGTGATCTTCCATTGTTAATTGCAGACGCGAACTGAATTTGGGGTCGGTCATTCATTCAGAAGAATTCTGATATGAAACATTCGGAAAATACTTGTCAGATTTACACCTGTAAGTCACAAGCAAGGGAATGCATGGTTGCAACGTTAAAAGATCACCTCAGCTCAGATTTGCTCTATACGAACTCATAGAAGTTGACGAGCATCACTGGCTTCTATAATCATTTGGCATAGTCCTCTTTCTCCAATTTACAGATGTCAAATGGTAGATATCGTTCCTACCACATAATGAGATTTGAATATTACTTCTCGAGTGGAAGGTTACGATAAAAAAACAAAATATTTATATTACACATTCAAAAATGTCAAACATCACTCACATTACTTTCACTTAAAAAGATCATCTTCATGTGAGTTGAATCACTCGGTCACTTGCACCACCACTCCAATATGTCCTAAAATGAATCACGATATCTACAAATTATATTTGCTTCCGCACCGACCCGAGGTATAACTATTGTTAGTGAACATACATAAATATTCTAGAGCACTCATACTGTGCTACCTCGCGTTGAGATTGCATTCCCATTAATGAGCCATAATACAGGATATGCATATTTATCAGAGCACACTCACAGCAGATATCGATTGATATGAGTCAGGTACAACGAATAACATGCTCCCATCGCATAATTAAACCTAGAAAAACTTAATATATTTTTTGTAAACACACACAGGTTTTTTGGAAAGATAGATTCAGTTATAAGCGAATTGTTACAGGGTACATACTTATTTATAACTTTCACGACATTCATCTTGTCTCCATTTCTATAGCTGTGAATCTATTAACTGAAGCTACCAATGCTGAAAAAGTAAATAGACCGTAACCGCTCACCACTTATCCTTACAAAGAAACTTAAAGAAGTTAGGAATCAGTAACAAGATTTCATAATCAATACAAAAAAAAAAACTATCAATTATATGTATTATTGACGCTTTAGTAGTTGTTTCATAGGTCTTATATAAAACGAATGGTTCAATTATATAACCACAATCTATACACGCTTACATCAATTCGTCTCATATTGTGATTACAGACCCATGTTGCCAAGTATGCCTTTACCATGAATTATAACGAACAAAGAAGTTTATTGGCTCGGACTTACGAAATAACTAAGCTTTAACACAGACAGACGGACTGGAGATTCAAAACAAGTAAGTGAATTCACTAAATTAAATACAATGTTAACCGGTACAAAATATGCAATAGAATAGTAAAACGTCAAAATAATTAGGATTATGTAAATAATCTTTGACTATTTAGCACAAAGTGTATATTCATTTATATACTTTAACCACAGATATTAAGTCCTAGAAATATACACTACAGAACTTCAACAACCAAACATAGAGTTGGGGCGATTATCCTTCATCACTTTTGGGACTTTCCTGTTGACACTTACTGCAATTTTAGAGAATGAAGGTAATTCATTTGAATTTCACGATGCTGTTCTCTATGGGAGATATCCCATATTAGCTCCATCCCCTGTATCGATCCTCTCTTTGACTGGGCGCGTCACACCCCGCGGAGCCATAGAAATTGGACTACCAATCTCGGTATCCAAACTTGTGGGTTGTGTCATGACCTTATACGGTATGGGCGGCCAAAGTTGTACAGAGACATTTTTCCCATCCTTTCTACGATTCTTGTTGGACTTATTATCGAACCCGGATCCACTCTGGCTCTACATCACATATAATCTTTAGTCCTATTTGTGACTACTATACAATGATTTCGAATAGACTTAAAAGTGGATTTTACATTCTCTTCCAAATCATAGTTCCAGTATCGCCATATACAACGTAACGCCAAGAAAGGCCTGTAATTCACAACCATAGACAAGCACTTTCTCATTAATGATATCGATAACACCTCTTATCAACACTTATTAACTCGCAAGTGACGCTCCGTTATATTAACCTGACTCCTTCGCAGTAGAGTGCTCTGTAGACACCTGGGTGGGGTGAAAGTACCTTACCGAGGTATACTCACACCACGTCAACTCTCTACTTCACCACTTGCCCAGGTATAAGATAAAGTTGCTACTGACTGGGATTTGAACCCGGGTCCTCTGGCACAGTCTTCAGTGCTCTACGATCGAGGCTAAATGCGCCGTTCAACCCACCTAGCCCCCCCCCCCCAGCCCACCCCCAAGCTCAAAATAAGAAAAGTAAATTTGTAATTTGGAATTTATCACTTCACATTTTAGGAGCTTTGTAAGGAAAGGCCTGTATCACACACTTCACAAATTATACCCCCCCCCCCAAATTGTTTGCGGGGTATAATCATAAACAAAGCAGTGATATACTTGTTTCTTAATTTAAAACATTCATCAGATGAAACCTTGCAATAGTGTCCAATTTGCAATCTGACTTTGGCGTGGATAATTGTGAAAACTGACCACTGATAAGCAATAAAAAAGAACAAAAAGTTGTATGTAATTACTCAGTCAACAATTATGCATGAAATTATATAGGAATTTCTTGTTCCGTGTATTTTATCAAAAATTATGGAACAAGGCTGTCATTATTACAATTCTTGGAAAAAGCTCTGGGGGTACCCGTAATCAAGTTCAATATATTTTTTTATACTATACGAAATTTTAACAATTATTCCTTCAATAATTTGTTCAGAGAGGATAGCCTGATGTTCCAAACTAAAATTACAAATCTATTAACTCTAAAAAAAACCTCTAGAATTGCTACTTAAGGATGAAAATGTCATTTACTGATCACCACATGTTTCATACCAAAGAATGGTGGACCTGGTAAACGGACAGAAAGTCACTGGACAAAAAGTCACATAGCAATCGATAGGACAAAAAGTCACAGGACAAAAAAGTCACAGTGACACATAGGACACAAAGTCACAAGACAAAAAGAAACAGGACAAAAAGTCACAGGCATAAAGTCCACAAAATTAATTTAATGAAAGTCACAGGGCATCTGATTTTATTTTTCATTATTGTAAACCAAATTATTACAAAGCTTACTCCACCCTTCAAAACAAACAAACAAAAAACTCTTATTATAAACCTAATTCATGTTTCGCAGTAGATACGTACTAAAAAGAATAAGTTTGTTCTTAATCATCAAATTCATTATTTTATCAAATTTAGAAAGTTAGATAAAAATAAATTCTCAATATAAAAGTATAAGCCTTAACTTAACAAAATGAAATATATATATTTTGAAATTCATGTAACATTTATTTAAAAAATCTATATTTCATATAAACTGTGACATTTTGTCCTGTGACTTTTTGTCCTGTGTCCTTTTTGTCTTGTGACATTTTGTCCTGTGACTTTTGTCCTACTTTCTGATTGTGACTTTTTGTCCATGGTCATTTTGTCCGTGACTTTTTGTCTGTGACTTTTTGTCCTGTGACTTTCTGTCCCCACTTCGGTGGACCTAGGACCTAACCCACCCTTACTTGCACAAGATGGATACCACTTGACAGGTGCATCAAATATTGCCGATTCGATTGATTGATTATTGTTTTACATCCCACCGAGAATATTTGACTCATGTTGAGACGTCACCATTACCGAGGCACTCGGCACTTCGGGCGATCTTTTTCGTGCCACACCTGCTGCGACACGGGACCTCGATTTTACCGGTCTCATCCTCTTACGACACGCAAGGGGATGCTGGGGACCTATTCTAACCCGGGCCTCCACGGGTCGTAGGTGACGGTAATTTGGAAGTGAAAAATGCTCTGAGTAAAAAAACCACCAGAATAAATTTGGAACGACTTAACATTTTTCACAGTACAACATAATTGAGAATTCGTACTTGGTTCTAGTTCGAACGCAAATTTGCAGGAAATGTGTGATGCCAACATGTAATTAACGCACTCTTTCTTTCTCTTCCTCTTTCCTTCTTATTGCTCTCCTGAGCTGATCAAAATTTGTCACAACATCAAATATATGTCATGTGGTGTCTTGTAATGAAGACTTAAATCCTTCATAAGGCATCCTGTTATTTACTTCGCGAATCAAATAATTTTGACGTTGTTGACGTTAACGTCAATTTCATCTGAATAACTGTTTCCAACAACTATCATACTTTTTACTTTAATTATGAAATATACTGCCATGGTAAGGAGAAATAAAGACATTTTCAAACTTAATATAGATATTTAATAGCAAACAACAAATCAATAACGAAACGTGTTCTTAATGTCGGCCATGAAAAGCTGAATTAACAACTTTGAAATCGTCATCGTCTGACCAGACGAAAGCTAGATTATAAATATGGGTTTGATGCTTCCTTTCCTGGCCGCAGACACAGGTCCTTAATCTCGAGTTCGAGATTCAGCTTCCGTAATATGGCTAGACGCTCCACTGAATCTCGGAGCAGTCCTGCATAATCCTTGTCTGGAATAAGCACTCGGCTTCGCCGGCGCTATCAAGTTAATGTCATTTAGTGACACTGCCACCGCTTCCAAATAAGTGACTTTATTGTTGAACAAACTCTTCTCATCACTATTAATGTTTGCGATTACTTACAGTCTAAGATATGAAATCCCAAACTAAAAACGATCACTATTTTCCGTTTTCAAATTCATGACGCCATGCTGACAACAATTTACCTCCGAAATTGAAGAGTTCCATATCCTTATTTTGAATTAGAATTTACCCGTATGGTGGTAGAATACTATATAAACAGAACGGTAAAAAACAGAGCATAGAACTCCTTCAGTACAAAAGAGGTGAAAGAAGAATGCGAACTTGAGCCACTATTGTTGAACAGGAAAATTATTGTGTTTGGATATATTTTGGGATTACAAAACCTAGAAGGTAAGCAATGCAACATTATAGGATAGAGTTAGTTTAACAATGAATATCACTTATATGAAGCGAGTGCAGTGTCACCTAAGTGCACATTACTTTACAGCGGCCGAGCCGAGCTTGATTTCCAGAACCAAGGATAATAAGGACTGCTCAGAAGTTCAGTGGAGCCAAGTCCAAATATCACGAGCTGAATCTCAACCGAGATGAAGGTCTCTTCTCTGCGATTGCTTAGGTTGACACACGCCCTCCTTCTCTTCCTTTGTGTTGAGTTATAGGGAAAAGCATTAAGTAAATCATGTTTCACAAAAATCCTTTTTCAATTCAATCATAGTATGCTTACTCACTGATTATCAATTTCAATAAATTCAATCTTCCACCATCAGAAAATTCTCACCACAATTTCTATTAGTTTCATGCAGATATACCTGAAGTTGTCTTCACTGTTTGTGTGTTACTCCCAGTTGATTCGTACGCAAGAGCATGCTATTGGCGTAATGCGATTTGTTATAAGTCGAGGCCAACTACTAACAAAACTAAAGTTGGATGCTTGCGGTTATAACGAATCTCGTTTTAAGATCACATTCGCAATATTCTACAGTCGCTATACCATGACCTTTTTGCGATTACAGAAGTTGATCACTAAGTCATATGTTGATACCTGATTGTTCAGACCCTTTGTTAGACTGTCAGGTTTCCTACTAAGATTTGGCTACGGGAATCCCGTTTGACTGTTATTTTCGACTAGGTGCTCGCGGCGGTGTGACCGGTCAAGCAGAATTAGCTTACTCCTCCATGCACCCTGATCCACCTTCGCTTTTGTCGGAGTGACCGTGGCCTACACTCATTTTGCCTATATGTTTTGGAATTATGATTATCGTTGAACACAATGTAACTTCGCTTTTGTGATAATATGAGTGGATTTGATTATTTCAGTTTACATCCCACCGAGAATATTTCACTCATGGAGACGTCACAATGCCGGTGAAGTGGCTGACATAAATATGCTCGGCATAGGTGCCTTAACTTGATAATGGAGGGATCTTTTTTCGTGCCCACACCTGCATGTGACACTGGAGCCTCGGTCCTGATTCTTCGTTCTCGAATAGAACCACCCATCAGGTCGCCTCACGACAACGCAAGGGAGCCGAGGACGTAATTCTAACCGGACCCCACACTATAATGATAATAACCAAGCAAACCTTTCTTCCTGAAAATTACTACCGAATTCTAACTAGAAGGCGCCTTGCTTATAAAATACGCGTAGTGAGGACATTCGTGTTCGTTCATAATCGTTAATCTGCCGGATATACAGTTATCTCATGGTAAGAAGTAGCCTGGCTACGCGTTCGAGACGGCGATCCTTGTGGGAGAACTTGCGGATGTCTGCTAGCTTATCTATGATTTATTCGCTAGACTGTTCTGTTCCTTGGGATTTGTCAATTCAGTCGCTGTCAGATATTATGTTAAAGTACGTTTGAAGTTTCCTTTCCTCACGTCAAATATATCGGATTGGACTCTCTATGACTAGTTTGGCGATTCAGTCGCCAAAAGGACTCTAATACCTTAGGTGCTGATGACACACCGATTTGAAAATTGAATCGAGGTTCTTTATAATTATTTGACAATCTATAGTATTTTATTTGTGCTTTTTTTTGATAAATAGATTTATGATTATGATAGAAAATTCATAGACTCTTATTAAAAGTGACTTAGAAATTGTTATTTTATGTAATTAGTAGTAAAATTTAGGAGAATTTGCAGGTTATATGATGTATTTTTCTGTTTTATTGATTTTATCCCCAGTTTCTGACAAAAATCTTGCCCGGAGCTCTGTGGGGTTAAAGAGCCAAAAGGTTCTGGAGCCAAGGGTTGTGTTACTAGGTAGCTTAGCATAGGTTTGTCTTCAGGGCCAGATAAGTATAGACTTCGATTAAGATTCGTGATAAGAAACAAGGATACATGATCCTGGACTTGTAACTCTTACGGCTCGCACATAATCTCAGCGCAGATTTCCTTTCAACTGGGGGGGAACTTTGAATAACCGACATTCTTTTATAAATGGTCTTGGCATGTTCCACGCCCCCTCTATCCGATTTGTATGTACATCCACCTCCTCTTGGGTACTGGTATTAATATACAAATAGGCGAAGGTAACATCGTGTTAAACGTAATCATAATTCAAAAAACATATACAAAATCGAGTGTTGGACGACACGGACCTCCGACAAAGCGAAGGCGGATCAGGTGCCATGGAGGAGTAAGCATCCTCTGCTGACCGGTCACACCCGCCGTGAGCCCGTTGTCGAAATAAAGTAAACGGGATTACCCGTAGTCATATCTAGTAGGAAACACAAATGGTCTTCTTAAAGCATATTTGTGAACTACCGTGAAATGGTCGTATCCTCTGTCGTTGAGCGAGAAGTAAGAAGACCAACCATCACTGTAGATAGTGCTTCCACGCTCAACATGTATCTCAATGATAGGCAGAAGAGTTCCTTCTGTGCAATCTCCTACCGGGTAGATGATAAGGGTGTTGCTCTCTCTCTCTATCTACCATTCCAAAAATACATATCTGTGAAAAATACGTAACTGTAACTCGTTACCTTTCCTTTAAATTTGGTTTATTCCGTTAAATTACAAACGGAATATATATGCAAATTTGCAACGCAGAAATTTAATATACCGTTGATCGTATGTACATTAAAAAAAGTAAAGCGCCACCTGGTTTTACCTTTACCAGCCTGTGGCCTCCCCCCGCTGTAGCGAGGTGGAGGTGGGCCCAGCCCTGGCAGGCCATGACCCACGATTGTTTACCATATTACTTTAAGCCATGCCCCCCCTGCTTTGTATGCAGGGTGGGGAGACAACCAGGTTATGGGGCCACTTGATCCCTACCTACACTAATGTATCCCCCCAGTCCCGCCACAGGACATAGGCACTATGTCCCCCCACAACAATTGACTGAATGAAGAATTTTAAGTTACTCTGAGGGGTATACGGTATGGACGTTTCTGTTCGAAGAACAGCTGAATCCCTGATTGCAAGTTTGTTCAGAATAAAATATCTAAGCACCAGATTTCCGACAAATGGGGTACCATCAGACCTGACAGGAAGGTTCTAAAGCTGTGATAGTTTTATCATGATTATATGTAACAACCATTAACTTCCTGAGTAATAAACTTCGTAGTACCTTGTTAACTTTAAGACGTTTTTCTTATTATTTGACAACAGCGGAAGGAGGCTAGGGCACCTGCCAATACAATCGGGGCAACAGCGAAGAGAAAATTAAAGTTGTATTTGGGAAGTAGTACGTTGTAGTCGGTACAAACCTGCACGGATTTATGTACAAGTTCAAGGCTGGTCATTTCAGGGGTATGTAAGGTCATTAGACCTCTAGGTGTATGAGTAAAAATTGGGTGCAGGTAATAACGTAAATTATCAGACACAGCCTGGTCTAATTGCACCATGTGCCATCCCCCTACGGCCTAACCACTGAATTGAAACAAGTAAATTGAGGTTACTTCCACCTGGCCGCTGTGTAGCTGCATGGAGTCCTGTGCCCAATAGGGGATTGATGATCCCAGGATCCAGATTTGAGTAGTGCGGTTACCTACAATAACTTTGTTGAATATAGCGCATGAACCAAACAGATAAACTTAGTTTGTTTAATGTAACTTAATAAGCGGAAGAGCGCCACCTCCTTTGGCCTATTCTACAATTCCGCCTAGGCCCATTTTAGCTAGTCCGTTGCCATGCTATTCTTAAAGCTGTGTGACCTAAAATGGCCTGGCACTCCAATGAATTGGAGTCTTTTGAAGTACAGCCTGAAACTGGTATTTGGTTAATGGCTTAGTGTTGAATGGTCAGCAAAAAGGCGTGTTGAGCTACAGGACTCGCAAAACCCAAAAATTGTTAATGGTTGCAACTGGATTGAGTATGAAGTTGTTATGGAGTGATGTCCACTTTTGTGGAGCTACCTATCTGGTCAGTTTTGACTTTTGTATAATAATCTGGCATAAGCTCATGTACAATAGTCAGGTCCGAGTGCATGAGTGCAAGTGTTTCGGTAACTCTGAGCAGGCCATAGTAAGTAATGGTAAATGCTGCTAAAAAAATGCAGCTTCATATGGGGACCTACATACATTAGGCAGGGCTGTGATAATTCGGTGGAAAAAGTTGGTAGGATATAGGGCACGGATATCCTTGTTAACCCACCGATCTGCGCAACCCTCAAGGGGTTTGGTGACAATGAAGGATTTGGTTGAATCGTGCATGCCCTGTAATTATTGTTTGTATGAGATGGCATTTAGGTAAAGTAAAACAGTTCTGTAGGATTTGTTTTGCAGTGAGAGATGTCCGATGTATGTAAAATTGGGTAACCGGCACTGGCCATGGGTTGGGAATTGGACTGGGACAAAAAATTGAAAAATTGTTGAAGTTGCGCAGGCGAGTATGCCTTTGTTGAGGGCGCCAGGCTCTGTGAAGAAGTCGATCAGCCTCCAACTTTAAATTAGCCATATATCTGGTGGCAGTGGAACTGGGGATGGGTCTGCTTGGGTGCCAGTCGCCTGAATCTGCCCACTGTGAACGAGATAAGGAGTCTGCTATAAAATTTTTGTTTCGTAGGGATGTATGCAGCCTGGATACAGATGTTGAACTCAAGGCATGTTGCAACAAGCTTACGAACTAGATTCATAACCCGTTCGGATTTGGAAGTGAGTGAGGTGATGATGTGGACCACAGCCATATGTCAATGTGAAATAAGAGTTTGGAGTGTGCAAACTTGTTTTCTCCATTAGTGAATAACGGGCAACGACCACTGGAAAAAAATTCCAAAAAGGTCATGTCTCTGACGATGCCTTGCTCAAACCAGCTACTTGGCCAGGACCCAAGAGCCCACTTTCCCGAAAAATAAATACCAAATCCCCCGTTGCCCCCCCCCCCTGCACTGTCTGTAAACAGCTGGCTTGTGTCATTATGTACCCAAGGTTGCATAGAGATCACAGAAATGTCATTGTAAGATTGTAAGTCTGATTTCATGTTTTTGATAATCCTGATTCGGTGATGAGGCATAGTGATGCCGATTGATGAATTGAACGGCAAAATGCTCGTCTTCAGGCAATGACCTTGCAAGCGAAGTTGAGTGGTCCAATGAGCGACTGCATTTCCCTAAGTGTGACCTTTTTTGTGCTACAAAAATGATGTAGTGAAGACTTTAATTGGTTTAATTTTTCTGTTGGGAGTTGCATGGTCATATTAATGGAATCTAATTCAATACCTAAAAAAGTGAGAATGTGGTCGGCTCCACAGTTTTTTCATGAGTAATGGGAACATCGAGATCAGCACATATGGACTTGAAAACCTGGAGGAAGTAGTGGGTGACCAAAGAACCAGGTGGACCACAAAACAAAAAATCGTCCAAATAGTGAATAATGAACTGATTCAGTGCATATTTGTTAGTGAGCCAATGCAAAAATGATGAAAACTTGTCAAATAGCGCGCAACTAATTGAAGATCCGAATGGGAGTGTCCTACCAAAATAGTACTTGCTTCGAAATTGAAAACCAAGCAACTCAAAATCCCTAGGGTATACAGGGAGAAGCCTAAATGCTGATTTGATGTCGGTCTTGGCTAAAATTGCCCCCTTCCCAGTTTTGCAATAAATTGTGCTGCTTGGTATATGTTGCTATAATGTTCATGCTTCAGGATCGATAAAATGATTAATCGACGCATTTTTTGGGTAAGACAGATGGTGTATGAGCCGCATATCGCCATATTTTTTCGATACCAAGCCTAATGGGGAAACTTGCATATTGGGAAATGGTGGGAAATTAAAGGGGCCAGCAACACGGCATTAGCATACTTCTTTATTAATTTTGTTGCTAGCTGTTGTTAAATTAGAATAGAGACTATGGAGATTGTTGGACTCGCGGGGTGACCTAGGCCCCCTATACTGAAGTTTAAAACCATTAAAAAAAACCTTCTTTAATAAAATTGCAATCTTGTATCCCTCTACATGTTTACAATAATTAATTGGTGTTGCTCCCGAAGAATATTTGGAACCCTTATTTTGAGCATCTAATGCATGGGTGGTTTTCTCCGCACTTGCTACAACCATGCTGGTATCTGCACCAGGGAAAGAAAGGGCAACTTGTGACTTTATCATAGTGATCACAGTAAAATACTGTGGTACGGTTTACCTGATCAGAATGACTGCCTTGGGTCTGGTGAGCATTGGTTCGGGTGCGAGATTCTGGCCGACTACTATTAGATATGTACAATAACCAGAATTCTTGATTAATATCGTCCCACGGCAGGTATGGCTGACTAAAGATTCTGAGGCGGAATTGCTCGTCGTAGCTAAACCAATAGTTGGACCTGGCAGCTGCCAATCTAATGTATCGCATGTATTTTAGTAGAGGGAATTTTTCAAGCATGATACTTATGAAAATCATGAACGCATTAGTCCACTTATCGATGGTGAGATAGGAATTATTCTTGGGCTTAACAATGCACAAACGCCCCTCGATAATCTGGATCTCTCCCTGCGAATCGTAATCCTGCAGTTGGCTGGTTGTTTTAATCAGCTGGGAGTGAGTCTTACTTCTAACCGAATTGAACGCACCCAGTGAATCGTGATAACTGACAAGTTGAATAGGTTGGTAATTAGACGACTCACCCAATTCAAGCGTAGTACAATTGGCTGACGTGGACACTGGAGGGTAATCATCTGGCCCAGTGGTTCTTGAGAAAATTTTTAAATGACACCACCCTATTTTGTGATTATCTCCACTTCGATGAGGGCCTGGTCCTTCATTTGAATAAACTTGAATAACCTTCACCCAATGATGATTTGTACCTAGTTTGGTTGTATTTGGCCCAGCGGTTCTAAAGAAGTCGAAAATGTGAAAAGATAACAGACAGACAGACAGACGACGGAACTTGAACCTTCGGTTCAGGTGAGCTAATAATCAGAATTCATATCCGAACATATCTCATATCATCAAGCAGGTTTTGTAATTTTAGATCCAATCTCCCTCTAGTTAAATACACTGTTTGCCAATTGGTCACCCCCAAGGGGGGGGGGGGAGTTACAACTTAGATCGCAATTAAACCCTCTCCTTCAAAAATTCTTTAGATCAAACAAAGATACATCCAAAAAACATATACAAAAACGAGTGTTGGGCCAACAGGACCTCCGCAAAAGCGAAGGTAGGATCAGGTGCAAGGAGGAGTAAGCATCCTCTGCTGACCGGTCACACCCGCCGTGAGCCCGTAGTCGAAATAAGTAAACGGGATTACCGTAGTCAAATCTAGTAAGAAATGACAGTCTAACAAATAGTATGAAACAAATCAGTCAACATATGACTTAGTGATACTTTGTAATCGCAAACAAGTCATTATAGCGACCATAGAATTTGCGAATGATGACTTTAAACGAGATTCGTTATAAACCTGCAACCTCAACTTTTTTGTTAGTAGTTGGCCTCGCTTTAAAAAAGTCCGCATACGCATAGCATGCTCTTGCGTATCGAATCAACTGCGAGATATACACACCATAAGCAGGTGATAGTGGTATATTACTAATAGAAAGGGAATGTTGACGATTGCAAAGTTAAGTCATCACTTATCATATAGTGTAGTTGTCAGTCTGCCATTAGAGTCAATGTTGTGTAAAATATCCAAATATGAAGCAGATCTGTCAGATTCTGTGGTGTCATTATATCGAGTTTTTGGGTATATCAAATGGACATAATTGTGAAAATCATGATTGTTAATTGATAACACGTCATCTATATACTATATGTAAGGTTGAAGGACACGGCAAGTTTTTTGTTTTTATCCGTAACAGTTTTTGTACAAATTCTGCTTCATATGAATATAAAAATAACTCTGCCAATAAGGGAGCACAATTAGTGCCCATAGGAATACCAACGGATTGTTGGAAGACCTATGGAAGACATATGTTACTCATTACTAGTAATATTCTATATATATTGAAAAGTGTATTTCTAGAAACTGCATGTGCAGAAACGGACTAGGGGTACATGTAAGTGCGTTACCCTAGTCCAAGATATAGGCATGTAGCCCGGTGTTTCACTGCATCGTGCTACCGTATATATACTCGCCTATAAGTCGGGTTTTTGGGAGTGAAATTTTGGTCCAAAAGTCTATGTCCGACTTATAGGCGAGTGCTAGGGAGATCAGTATTTTTCTGGTCGGCGAAATGTACCAATTTTTTAAAACAATCCCGATGATTATCACGATCATCATCCAGGCAAATTATTCTGGACTTTAAAATATTATTGAACACAGGTAAATAATAAAAGATTTGACATGATATTGGTTTTTGGAGAAAGAATGATTAAATACCGGCATCATTTCGCAAAATATTTTTTGAAATGGGGTCAAAATCAGTGTAACTTTGATTTGATATTGTCAACCGTTTCTGGCAAAAAGTTGTACCGACTTATAGGCGAGTCAATGGCAAAATCCTTCAAAAAGATCTCAAAAAACACATCCGACTTTTAGGCGAACCGACTTATAGGCGAGTATATACGGTAGTTAAATGCTTTCTGTAAAAACATTCTAATACACTAACCTTTAATGTGTTATTAAAGTACACCATTTTCTAAAACAGATTGAATAAAAACAATTAATTTTTTTCTCTTTAAATTCGTGAAAAACATGGTTTGCAACTTCGTTTGCTTCGCGTTTGTTGAAATTGAAGAATTCCAATGTACTTAACATACCATGCAACGTCATTAAATCAATCTATAGACCGCAATTAGCAATATAATTCGATATTTTCTTTAAATCTTACCAGACGCTTGCATTTCTTTTTACCTTTGACCTGATTTAAATACAAATAGATAATTTCATGTAATATTACACCGAGATTTCAGCATGTATGATTGATGCGTTGCTCAATTTTTACGCTGTGAATAAGAATAGTAAGTGAATTATTTTTAATACCAAAAATATGCTTTCCTACATTTGCTCACATTCAGACACCGATATTTCTTATCTTTATTGAAAGAATGAAGATTAATATGCTTAAAATATCTAAAGATTATGGGGGAATAAGCCGACCAATGTGCACACGCCGTTTAAATGCCTCTGCGACTAAGCACAGATCGGAAAAAAGTCGAGTCGCACGATTTTCAAGGCAACGATATACAGGACTGTCCAAAAGATACTACATTAACAAAGTGTGCGTAATGTTCATTTGACATTTGAGCTAAATTAAGGTTATTTTTTTTTTTACTGTTTTTGGCAAGCACAGCAACCGCATCGTGAAGGTCAACCCCAAGATTGTTTACAGTCAAGCTTGGATAGAATACATGCAACACATAAGGCCTAACAACAATTAAAAAAAAAACCCACGTATAAAACACTAAAAAACAATAGAACTAAATTAATTATAATCTCAATTGCAAGTACATATGTAGTTGAAAAAATGTATTGTTTACATTGTTTCATTCAAAAAAAAAATATTCACACATGAGAAAACCATATCGTGATTCGAACACGGTCCATACATTAAAGTCCTTCCTGAAGAGCTCCTCGCTAATCACTACACTACGACATCACCTTGATTTTACTCTTGTAAATAACAAACTGCTATCAGTATTAAGCAAGCAGAGCAAGTTGAGAGTTTTTGAAAGAGAAGTTGAAAAATTAAGACAGAAAAACTAAACTTTTTTTCATAGAGTGGGTCTTTGTACTATATTTAAAAAAAGGAAAACAATTATTTTACTGCATTTCGTATTCGGTTTGCCAAAAAATGGTACGATGACCCACTCAATGCAAAAAAAAAATAAAAAAAAAAATCTTTAAATCCTATAAGTGCCAATTTTAGTCTAAATATTGCATGTAAGCGTTTTGGTTGGCTAATAGAAATTAATTCTATGGTCACTGAGCTCTGGTATTGTCATTGTTGAATACATAATTTCATAACTTTCACAAAAAGCCATTTTTTTTGGCGAAAAAAATTTATCGATTTCTTGTCTGTAGTTGTGTGGGCAGATTCGTCACCCTATACCGACATATTCTTTATGTTTATTACACATGACTTTGAAATCGAAATAAAACCAAAACAAATTCAGTTTTCATGAAAATATTTATTCAATTTTACCATTCTGGTGTTCCATATATTCCTCAGTATCTGTCGGCACTAAATCAGATTCTTAACAATGAAAGGACTGGAAGAAATGTTTTAAGATTGGAATTGGAATAAGCCAAATAATGTATATTATTCTCAATTCTTGGTTCGTGTATATTTAGAAAAAAATCAAATTCTGCATAATTTGAAGTTATTTTGCAGAAACTTGCCAATAGCATAAACTTTAATTCAAATTTTATCGTCTGACCCAGCAACATGATGTCATGTTTTAATTGCAAAAATTACCTGCCGCAAAGGAAGTGTTGAACATGCGTATTCGACGGAAATAAAATTAGCACGATACAATGGGAAGCACGATGCAGCGAGAAGCGAGTACTATACGCTTCCAATTTACTCATTTTAAAATAACACCACCCTATTTTTGCGCATGTTCGTGATTACCTCATCTTTAATAGGGGCCCGATTCTTCATTTGAACCAACTTGAATCCCCTTTACCCAAGGATGTTTTGTACCAAGTTTGGTTGAATGTGGCCCAGCAGTCCTGGAGAAATGTTAAGAGACAGACGGACGGACTGTCATGGGCAAAAGGTGGTCAGAAAAACCCCAATCTTCGGTTCAGGTGAGGTAAAAATTTTAGGGTTCTTCGCTCATCTGAACGATCACACAATGAAACATAAAAATTTTAAAAGTGCAATGAGCCACCTTAGAACCACAACATTGTGAATAGGTGACGCTTTCCACACTCGAATGTAAAAGTATGAACATTTTTTAAACAACAGCTCTACTTGTCTATTTTTTATTTGCTATAGATTTAACCCTGTAGTGACGTGGCGTGCCAATTGTACATGTCTGTTATCTATACTCTATCGATCAAATGAACATTTTTGATATAAGAATTTAGTTTCGTTACAAGGAGAAGGAAGCATAAACCATGGCATGATATTTGACCGCTCTGATCACAAGACAGGGGACATGACAGAGGGAATCAAGAAACTGCCACTATGATGTTTTTAAATGTTTTGAAGAGAAAAGAAGAAAGCCAAAAACAATGAGTGCCAAAGGTAAGATAAACTTAAAACACTATAAATCATGTCTGGACATATATCATAACGTTCAGTATTGTCAGATCCCGTAGGGCCCCGGGTTAGAATAGGTCCTCAGTACCCCTTGCTTATCGTGAGAGGCGACTTGATTGGGCAGTCCATCGGATGAGACTAAAATCCGAATGCTCATGAATAGGCCACAAGCGCTAAACATAGACCTAAATTTTGTATCCCTTCACCGGTAATGGTGACATCTCCATATGCGTGAAGAATTTTCCAGCGGTATGTAAACAATATACATACAATCAATCAGTATTGTCAGTGGCGTATCAAGGGGTGGGCGAGGTCACGGGGGATGCACTCCCACTCTCGTTAAAATTTGATACGAAAATAGTACCTTTTCGTCATTTGATGTCTTGGGGAGCGGAGAAGGTACAAAGGATGGCAACCCCTCTCCTTTAAAATTTTAATGAAAGCACCACTGATAATTGATGAGAATCAATAATATTATCATATTTATTTGGTATCATCATGTCATTATGCATACATGTAACTTGCATTTACTACGATTTTAAATTTTTAATAACTTAACAGATTTAGTTGAAAAACTGCATATACCGGTATGTCTTACAATTTCAACAATAAGCTTCTTAGCGTGAAACGAACCAGTTGTCCACACAGACGACAAACAACTTACTGAATTGCATTTTAGCGCACCGAACGAGATGACACCCTTATTTATTTGTATATGTAAATATTACACCACAAGAACACGCAGCATAAAGCAATCGTAGACATTGATTTTCAATACAAACACTAGAAGCAATACGTATGCTATTTCCCGAATAATATACATTTATGTGCTTCCCTCGCCGCCCAGGAAAAAACATAGACAAAAACCACATTATTTGTGAAAAACTATGGAAACCTGTGTGTCCGCGGCAATAAAATGCGAGGTAAACAAAATAAATGGCGGACCCTCATTTTTACTAAACAAAATATGTATTTTAATTTAAACATTCAAAATGCGCTAGAAAATTGACTTGCTCGAGAGGAGCGTGCGCTAGAAAGTGACAATACAGCCCCAAGATTCTCAATAGAACAATTTTACTTAAATCTGATTGGTCATTGCTATGAACACTTACAAAATACCCCCTCTCTCCTCAAGACACTTCCGCTATTGAAATAAAAACATGTCGTTAGGACAAATATTTCTCACTATACTATCGTAACGCGAAAAATTTCAAGTCCACACTTCACTACTACCAACTTACTGAATTGCATGTAGCGCACGAACGAGATGATCTAGAAAAGCACCAAAGAAAGGGAGCGATGAAAGAAGTGTGCGTGTATAATAATAAACTAAAGACCGAGGTTTTTTGACACTTGTAAACGCTTCTCAATAGAGTCTTTAACATAAATGTTTTTACTGGATGTGGATTTCCACCTCCTATGCCTCTGCAAGTCTCTCGTTGACACCCACATTTGCAGCGGCAATAGCACACCAGATCTAAAGAATGAAGACCTATATTCAAATATGGAGCTACTTTAAACTCAGGTGACCTATTGCAATTGGTCTTCTCCGTCGGCTGTGCGTCGTTCGTCGTACGTTAACAATTGAACATTTTTAACTTCTTCTTGATAACCGCCAGTCCAATTCTTTTCAAATTTGGTATGAAGCATCTTTGGACAAGGGACACATAAATTGTAAATTCAGGTTCTCTTGCACCCTGGCCTTGGGGTGGGCATAAATTGCCCAAAAGTACCAATTTTCAAAAATCTTCTTTATATAAGATTCATTTCCTATTTCACTTCCCATTGAGAATCTTGGTTTTTATTCATATTGATACGCCACTAGCTGTTCTAATTCTATTGTACGTGTACACATTATCTAAGACTCCT